>PVJD01014056.1:0-30893 GCA_004026545.1 Mormoops blainvillei | reverse complement strand
GATAAATAGGAAAGAGGTAATAGTGTAGAGAGATACAGTTAAAATGTTAATGACTAAAAATTTTTCAAAACTATCTAAGACCTAAAGATAGAGATTGAATAAAAATCCCAAACAGGGTAAATTCAAATAAAACTATACTTAGGTTTATCATATAAAAACTGATGAAAGACAAAATAAAAATCTTAAAATCACCTAGAGCAGGTGTAAAAACATGTTATCATCAATGGAACCAAAATGACTGATAGTAAACTTTATGACAGAAACAATATAAGCCAGAGGACATTGTTTATCTATGAAATGCTAAAAGTAAGTAATGGCCAATCTAGAAGCCTATATCCAGTTAAAGTATCCAATGACAAATAAGTCTATGTAAGTCATTTTCAGACAAAATCAGATAATTTGTTACAAGTGAACGTGTGTAAAAGTAAATGTTAACGAATTTTTAGGCACAAAGAGTAGAATTCTATGCAAATGTTTCTGATTTGAAAAGTGTGGGACCTTAGGATTGGGAACACCTTGGTGGATGCATTGGGAAATTTTGTATCCCTGGTTTCTAAAGAACAATCACTGCTTGTAGACTGGGTATCTGAGTACAAGCTAAATGTAGACTATTCCTACTCTACAGTCTTACTCAGGTTTGGCCCCAAAAGACAGAAGAGAGGTGAAAGGACAGCCCCCAGTGGGCAGAGATTTGGACAGTACTATTGTTTTTCATTGTGTGTGTGTGTGTGTGTAAAAAATAATTGTTTTTAGTAATTCTCTTTGTATTTGTATGTAATGGTTTGGATGGTTGTTTAAGTGGTTGAAAGAAAAAAATTGAAAGATCTGAGAGATGGTGGCCTGGGGTGGAAGCATAGGGTTGGAACTTCGGAAGTATGCTTGAGAGTGAACATCTTCTAATCTCATTTTAACAACCGACAGAGCGGTTTCACCATGAACAACCACTTGATGTCAGCAAGCCTCTGTCAGAGTTGGCACAATGAGTTGGCACAATAAGCCCACCACTCAAATATTGCACCATACCTTGAGGAAGTACGCCAATTCATCCAATTGGTAGCAAGTTTATTAATGGAAGAGCAGTGATGCCTCTTGATGACTTTTCACTTTACCTTTCCTTCAGAGCCTCATACAGGGACGTGAGATGAAGACACAGAGTGCTTGATTCACCCAAACAGGATACTTGTATTAGAACAAGAAACAAACTTTTTTTTTTTTTTTTTACCAAAGGAGGTGATGCAGTGGGCAGGTGATGATAAAATTCAGTGATCTTATCACATATAACAATAACCAGAAAACACTGACCTGATAATGACACACTTATCTTTGAGTCATTGTGACATCCTACCTTCAGGATTCAGAAAGACCTTTATATCAATAATCTTTTGATTCTTTGTCAATAGGTAGAATATATGGGTCTAGAAATCAATATATAAGGGTGTAAATATTTAATCCACTTTGGAAATTTGGGGTTCAGCCCCCACAGATCTATGCTTTGTGCATATAGAAGATCTAATTTTCATAGAGCTACTACCTCTACCAGGGGAGAGAAGCAAGAGACCAGTAAGCAAGGAAAGGAGTCCTGTTCCTACCTAAAAGAGGTCGGGTGGCTATTGCTTAGCATATGTGGGGAAGGGCATTTTGGCATCAGGTGACATACTATGGAGATTCTTGTTGTACTCTTGCTCCATTTTGACTATAAATTGCCAAGTACAGTAGCAGTGGCTTGGTAAGTTTTTGGTTACTGGAGACTCAATTCTCAAAGACCATCTGATCAGGTAAGCCAATGAGACCAGTAGTAGTGTTATTGAGGACGATGGAGTTTATCTAGAATGAATTAGAAGAGGGAAATGATAAGTATCAGTTGCTATTTCAAGAACAGCTGCTCTGATAAAGACTATAGGATATCTCAGAAATCTTTCTTGTGTGGGTTTTCCTGGGAAAAGAGACCAGACAAGCTAGAACTTTAGAGCCTGTGTCCCAGACAGCCTGACCTGTGACATTGTGATCAATATGGCCATGTAGCTTCATCTAGAGTGAGAAGGTTGGAGTTAAGGAAATAATTATTACCAAGTGAACAGATGACAAGTAACCTGGAGAAATGTAAATACGTTTGAGGCAGAATAAATCTAGAAGGTAGAAACATCAGCATTAGATATTAAATGGGGAGAATGGGAGAAATAGTGGGTCACCTATGATTTTCAGTTGCTTGGGAGTCATTTCATATACAATGTGAACTGGAAATGATCAGTTTGGGATATAATTTTAGTTGTTTTGAGGTCTCTCAGGAGAGTCAGTGGCATGTAACTGAGGACTGAAATTATGGAATTAGAAGATATTATTTCAGGGAACTGTTATTGTAAAAATTGAAGAGAGTGGGTCTGAACCAGAGGAATTCAGATATTTAAGATGACCAGAAGAATGAGGGTGTACGAAGGGGTCAGAATAAAAATAACCAGTGAGGTAACGCAAACATTGAAGGGAGCAGTGATTAGGCAAAAAAATAGAGTACTTTTGTGAAAGAAATACAGATAATCCATCATTACCTGTAAACCTGAATAAAAACTTGAGGTAAAACTTGAATAAAAACTTTTAGAAATGTTTTTAGTATAGATGGGAAAAAAGAAAGGGAAGTTTGGGAGACTTGGAAAAGATAAACCACAAACTGAAGCCTCAGAGGAACCAGGATAATGTGAATTTTTGAGCAGGTGATTAGCCTTAAAAGTTAGGAGAGGTATTGCCTGAACATAACAGCAGTGAGAAGGAAATTACATGGATGAATTTATAGTTATAGTTTTATTAAATACTATTTCATAATATGTTCACATAAATAATTTAAGATATTAACACTATAAAGAATTCCTAATACGCTATAATGTTCCTCCATGTAAGACAATTTGAGACTCTAAAATCTTTTTGAAAAGATTATTAAATTAGTATTAAGTTCAATTTCAGTATTGAGAATCCATTTGGAGGATGTATTACTTTTAATTTCAAATTGCATTGGGTTTATTATCACTAAAAGAGCTAACAAGAAAAAAATTCTTCTATAAGAGGAAAAAAATCAACACCATATGGATTTTATACTTCATATTACAGCCCTAGTAGAGTGCTAGAGGTTTGAAAGTGGAATAAAATACATTCCTAGTGATGAAAACTAAACAAGAGGTTCTACTAAAAGTGAAAAATTTCAAAGTGAAATAAAAACTCAAAGACATTATGGGTTGTTACAATAATGTAAAGAAACTGAAAATGCCTCTTTACATGACTTTAAATAAATATGATGAATGTGAAGATTAAGTTGTCAGTATCTAGATGTTATATTATTGCACATTGGAATAAGAAATATTAATATTTGGTGTCCAGTTAGTTTTCTTTCAGTCTGACTTTAGTAGATTTAAAATAGTTCAAGAACTCTTTTTTGCTTTATTTAAATAACTTATAAATCAATTCATTAAAACTAGATTCAAAGAGTGATAAAAGCATTATTTTTTAAATCTCATTATTAGTAATTCATAACAAAACATGGAACTAAATATAATTTTTATTTAATTGACTTAGTTTACTCATAGGTGATTTTCTGTTCTCTAACATTGAATGTTTCTTTAGCAATTAATCAAAATTTTATTATCTTTCAGGGCTTATTGTTCAAAACAAGTGATAATGATTTTTAAAGAATTCCTCCTTTTCATTTATTCTCTAATTTATTCATCTTTGTATATTAAGACAAAGTCTATCCCTAATGCTAGAGAGAGGTATTGACAAAGAAGACACACAATTTTAAAAATGTAAACATACAAGCAAATGAATACAATAATATGATATCAGGTAAATAAGGTAAGGAAAGAAAGTGAGAGAGAGATTTGGAGGATGACCTGGGAAGGTCCTTTTGAGGCAGTGACACAGGACAGAAGCCAGAGTCGTCGCGAGGGAAGGGTGTGTCCTGTAAAGTTCTAGGCTTTTGGGAAAGAAACATTGAGTAGGGGTGAGTTTGGCAATGTAGCTGGCACAAATGGAACAAAAGAGAGACAGAGTAGATGAGGCCCAAGAATAAGCCAAGGCCAGGAAATGGTACATAGAGCTGAGGCAGAATAAAAGAGAAAAATTATTATTCCATTTTGTTAGATGAAAAGTCGCCTTTCTCTTTGTAATTTTTATCACTTAAAAAAAAAGATTTTCAAGTATTTTATTTGCCTACCCACTAAAGTACTAAATGTAAATCAAAATAACTTCACAGTGAATATTTTCCCCATATTTTCTCATATACTTAAAAAACATAGTTTTATTAACTCAATATATCCTAAAATAAAGTTAACTAGATAATATTCTAAACAATTAAAATAAAAGCAAAAATCATTGAAGCAACTCCTGTTAACCAAGGATCTAGCTATTTAATTTTCATAGGAAAGAATATAAGAATATCCTATAATCTTAGATTTGTGTTGTAATTCTTGATTGTTTGCAAGTCTACACACATCTTTTTTACTGGGTTAAATAATATCTGCCCTATCCAGAATTTACATTCACCTGGAATCTGTGAATTTGAAAATAGCATCTTTACAGATATAATCAAGTTAAGATGAGGTCATACTGGATTGGGGTGAGCCCTCAACCCAGTGAATGATGCCCCTTTAAGAGGGATATTGAGACACTGAGACACACACAGAGAAGAGCCATGTGGAGAGGGAGGGACAAAATGAAATGGTGCAGGTACAAGGAACTAGAACGCCAAGGATTGCCAGAAACCATCAGCAGTTAAGAAGAGACAGGGAAGAACTCTTTCCTAGAGTCTTCAGGGTGGGCATTGCCTTTCGGATACCTTGATTTCCCACTCCTAGACCCCTGAGCTGTAAGGAGTAAATGTGTTATTGTTTTAAGTCATCCACTTTGTGGTGGTTTATTACTATAGCCTCAGGAAACAAAATCTTAATACAAAGAACTGGAAAACACCCATGATTTTGTTTTTCTTAATATAACTTTGCATTTTCTCGCCCTCAGCTGACTTTGGATTTAAAATGAAAAATAAAATTGTTTAGTGAAATTTTTTTTTCTAACATAACCTAGAAACTTAGAGTTAATTTTTTTTTCCTTCACAATTGCTAAAACTATTACCTATACAATTGACCTGACATCTATGTTTCTACATATCTCACAGATATAACCCACTTTCCTTTCCTCTTAATTATCTCTTACATGATCTCTTTAACTTTATTATTCAAGTGTGATAGAATTATTATATGCTTATATATCTACCTTAGGAAACATATAAGCCCTTAGAATGCATCATTGAAGTAGTACAACAATATTTTTTAAATTTAAGATATTTATTCTTCCCCCACTCTTTTTTTTCTCTCCTTCTCTCTCAGACTTAAAGAAAAACAGGTAAAGAATTCAATGATCCCATGTTTATTTACATCTTTCTAATAATTTATGCACTTTTAAAAATATAGTAAGTGGTCATAACCAAGATGTGAAAAATGCAAAATTCTTTAAAAACCTGGTTGCATTAACCTCATTATGGCTAATATTCCTGTAGTTACAAAATATTTGATTTGCTATGTAAAGTTTTGTCAGTTTTTAATAGTTTATAACAAATAAATTGTGCATTATCATTAGCCTTTCAGTGTAATTTCTCCTCTTCCAGTTTTTCTTTCCTTACATTACTTCTGCCCAGGATGGTGTGGTTGCAGAGCAAAGCTTATATATATTTAAATTAATGAATCAGCCCTGACTAGTGTGGCTCAGTGGGTTGCACGTCATCCCACAAACTGCAAGGTCAATTTCCAGGCAGGGCACATACCTGGGTTGCAGGCCAGGTCCCTGGTTGGGGGCATGGGAGAAGCAACTGATCCGTGTTTCTCTCATATACTGATGTTTCTCTCCTTCTCTTTCTCCCTCCCTTCTCCTTCAGAAAATAGATAAATAAAATATTTTAAAATTAATTAATTGATTACTCAGTGACAGGCAGAGTAATCACCTCAGCCCGGCCCCGCTGTTGAGGCTGTCTTCGAAGTTCCTTGTGTCTAGCAACCAGAAGCATAATGACTGTGGTATTTGACCCTGGCCAGCAGGCTGAGACAGGGGTCCTGTAAGAAGTACAAATTGGTAGTTATAAAATAGTCATGGGAGTATAAAGAGGATCACTCAGGTGATCCTCTGGCATTCCTCCTAATAATCCCTTGCCCTGTTGGATTGGACATAACCAGGAATGGACATATGCAGCAACCTGGGAGTGAGAAGAGTATTACTAACCTTCTGGAATGAAGGTCTGTGTAATCCTACCAGGTAAACTACCTAGACCTGCCTTGGCGATAGGGAACCTGGGGGGAATTTAGGATGGAGAGTGAAGGTGGAAGAGGATGAACACCAGTGTGGTGCTTTAATCCAATACAGGGGTGGGACTGTAGTTCATTCCACTAATCTCCTTATTAATTTTCCTTCTGGAAAAAGGCCCACAGGGATTTGTGCAGGACCTGCCATCTAACTTGTGTGAAGTAGATCTGGGCAGTATGGAGAGTAACTGTGGTGGTTAGGAGACTTGCCTCACATTGAGAGTTTACCGAAGACCCCAGCTGCTGTGCTCTGAAATCCACTACCAAGCTTCCCTTGTCAGCTTCCAGCCAGTGTGGGGGTTCAGAAGCAATAGTGAGGCAGATGCATTCCTGGGAAATTGAGAATTCCTTTGACGGCCCATTCAAGGCTCAGGGAATCCCTAGAAACTTTGGGGAAGCTTCCTTCGATTGCAAGGTGAAATTTCCACCCAACCTTCTCTTCCTCTCTTTATCTGTGGTCAGACTTGGATCATGCGATGACAACTCTCTCAACCCTTTCCAGCTCCATCTCCAACTGCTTTTCCACAGCTATTTCCTTTTTTAAAGTCTTTGCATGCATGACAGTTTACGTCTGCTTGTTGGTAGACCAGGCAGTCAGCCAACCTGGAGGTTATTTCCAGAACCTGATCTCTGGGTGACTCTTCCTTGAACGTTGTTCTCTGTGACCTTATTTAGGATTGGGTTTTTGTTTTTTGTGCTTTATTAGACCACTTTCTGTTGATGTGAGTTTGGAGTTTAAGAACTACCTCAGAGCTTTAAACTAACACTATTAACTTGGGTTTTCCATGCAGTTTCCTTAAATGTTTACTAAGTTTATGACATACCTGTTTTAGATTATACTTTTGGACCTATCTTTGAAAGGGTCATATTTTTAACTCTTTCATGGGATGAGAATTTTAAAAAAATTAGTGTAAAATGAATTACTAGTAAAACAAGATTTTAAAAATGTGTGGGATGTTGAAGTAATGTCAAAATGTTATGACAGTTTCTTAACACTCACTTGCTATAAGCAAACTTGTAATAAACAATTTAGGAATCCACACCAGCCTTGGAAGCACATTTATAGAAAAAAATCCTTTAGATCAATTTCATGGGATGGAAACTATGTTCTAGAAATATATTTTCAGTCCATAGTATTTTTATTTCCTTAACTTTATCCATTTTTTTTTCTTTTCCTAAGTTAAATGTGTCTGAACTAGATATTCAAAATTACACCCTTGATTGAAGGAGCAACTGGCCCAGAATGTCTTTCAGGAGCATTTAAACAGTATATTTGACTGTTTTTTTTGTGTGTGAAGAGGTAACCATTGGAAAATCCAACATGATGAGATTTCATTTTTACCTCAGTAACATTTCCTCCTTTTCTCACTTTCTTGTATATGCATTATTGAGTTAGAAAATTTGTTATATTTTGCATTATATAAAATACTAGATTACTAAATTCACATTTTCTTTTATACTCTAGAAAACTGGTTTTCTAAGAAGCACCATACTTTCTCTAGTTTTCCTCTTCAAGTGTTCCTTACATCTAGTGACATATTGAATGTCCCAAGAAATATCTAATGCAATATTTTTATTTAGTTAGTTATACTTAGTTATTACCAAGTCTTCCACAGCTATACCATCAGTAAATAAGAAAGAAACATCAGGCCATATTTTAAACATCAATTTCCTAAAATATAACTTAGGAATTCCCTCGGGTCAAAAGACCAAAGAAAGAGGCCAATAACGGAATTTACATACAAGGCTCATCTTGGGTAACAGCAAAATATGGATATCCTTAGTACCACATGGCAGGGACTAAAAGGTTATAAAAGATAGGGAAGAGCGGATAGGGGTACTGGGACCATGACCCACCCCAGCATCACCCACTCTAGATAAGGGGGGAAATGCGTGACATACTTGCCTAGGGTAGGAAAATGATCTGTTCAGGACCCACCATATCTGGAGCATAGGAAAGGGGTCAGACAGTCTCTGAGGAGTTTATGGGGAGCCATCTCTGTTCTGGCCCAGATCCAGGTGGATCTAGCATGAGGGTCGGGCAGCAGTCAGGCCCCCGTCAGACAGCACGCACATCATGGAACAGTCTCCTCCACGGTGGCATAACAAGCATTGACCTTTCCTTAGCTCGGGTAGGTGAGGCCCCCGCTACCTTCTTCACCATCTCCTCCATTTATTCTGGCCAAGATGATCATGATGCTCCCACAGTCTCAGCCCATTCTAGTTCCTATAATAAAAATACCACCGACGGGTTGCTTATAAGCAGCACAAATTTATTTCTCACAGGCTGGGAAAGACGAAGTGGGGCAGTCTGAGATCTGGATGCTGACAGTTCCAGGGTCCGGTGAGGACCCGCGTACTGGTTCATGGAAGGCCATCATTTTGCTGTAAATTCATCTGCCAGAAAGGGGCAAGGGAGCCCTCTGTGGTCTCTTCCAGAAGGACACTAATCCCATTTAGGAGAGCTCCACCCTCATCACCTAATCACCTCCTGAAGACCCCCACCTCCTAATGCCAGTGCAATGGGGATTAGGTTTCAGCATGAGTCTTGAGGGACACAAACATTCAGCCTATATCAAGTTTTCTTTGTTGTTGTTAGGATTTCTTTTTCATTATTGATGTACATTTACAGTCTATATTGTGTGATTAAACCTTAGTCATGGTTCTTCCTGACTCTAGGTCTATTACCTCTCCTTTCTTAGAGCATTTACTTTAGAAAAGTTGTAACTGTAAAACTTTTCATTGCCTGTTTGAGATGTAAATATTTGAATAACTTTCTTGCCAGTTTCCCAGCCCTGTGAAGCCATTCTAAAGGACTAGAAGCTGTCACTTTAAAATGTAATCATCAAAGAAGATAGTACCCCTATCTCCCAGTTTGTGTGGTAGCATAAACACCTAATTTTGGTGGGAGTCTTTATCCAAGTTTTAAAACTACCTCCTGTCATGAGGGGCAAAAAAAGTTGTCCTTATCTTTGAGTAAAGGCACTTAACACACACTGAGAGTCTATAATTTCCCATTCTTAGCCCTTAAAATTCTCTGGCCCTTTATTTCAGCAGAATTGAACTCAGACTGAGTTCTGGCCTTAATGTCCTATCAAAATATCCTTGAATAACGCCTGCCTTGCCTGTTTAACTTTTTATGGTGCAATTTTTGTTTCGATAAGCTCATTCCATTGTATATTCATTGCGATACCATTTATTTCTGGTCCAAAATTCTTATCAGCCAGGAAACGCTCCTCTCTCACAAAGTAATAGTGAAATCAAAGTGGCCCAAACACTGAAGAAATAGATTCTCACTTATCATAAAGTACAGAAGGGAAGTGCTATTCAGGTTGATCCAACAGTTTAATGATATAATCAAAGTGCACAGGTGTTTCTGAGTCTCAACATACTTTCCACAATTTTGGATCAGTGCTGAGGTTCTTTAATCTCTTGGTTATAGGATGGCTGCCAATAAAAAATGAGGCTAACTAATTTCCTTTGAAAGGGAGAAGCGAACAGAGAAAGGGAGAGGGAGAGAAAGAGAGGTTGATTTCCTTATATCTGACTAGAAAGTTGGGAACAATTATTATCAAGACCTCTGGGAGCTTTCTGATTATGACTTTGCTTATATTTGGCCAGAATTCAATTATATTCATGAATCAAACACTGCAGCCACATTAACACTATGTTAAGAATGTGGGGTGAAATAGCTGTTAGCTTTCAACAGCAATTTTTACTACACAATGATATCCCTGGAGGTCTTGGATTGTAAACCTTAGTTTAATTCAATTTTTAAATTTAAGTACATTGAAGTATAAAGTTCTATTTTTTTAACCATAAACTATGCACAGCTTTCGAATACCAATTATTTTTTCTAATACTTCATTCTGAAGCACAATGATCTGAATAACAATATCTTCTGATACTTTGATACTTGTCTTTTAGTTGAAGTTTTTATATTAGTTTCTTGGAAATATTGATTTTGTATTACATTTTCTTTGCTTTTAACATAATTGAAAAAGTGCATAAGATTTTTCTTTTAAATGCTTTCCATCATTCTTCTTCAAGTATGAAATTAATTCAAATGATTGTCACAATTGTAACTTCTAATGCCCTTGCTGTAGAAGCAAGAAAAAATGGATATTTAACATTGAATTCATATTTATTAACATAAGTCAATAAACGTGGGGAAAAAAGGAAATTGAAGACATAAAAAAATCTTAATGATATACCTTGCAATCACAGCACACCAAAAACACATATGTTCAAATTAGGATTAATATTATTAAAAATCATTTTGTATTGTGAATGTTGCTTTATTACAAAGCAAATGGCATGTAATAGGCTTGTTATTTTGAATTTTTTTGTTTCTCTTTATCATTGGATAGTTGCAAATTTGTGGTTTGCGCCTCAAAAAAATATATACTTTCACCCTTAGTAACTAACTGTGTAGCTTCTTCTATAACATCAATTCACGGTGATTCCAAAGAGGCAATATAAGAATGATTCACATGAACACATGGGCTTCATCATACACTTTAAAATGCCATGATACTGCTCTCGTGTTTTTTTTAAATTTGGAAAAATATCTTTTTCAGTTTCTTAAATATAGCATTATCAAGTACAGAGTTTTCCTCCAAATTAGTTTTCTTACAATTTTTCAAACAATTATTTCAGCAATTTTTAACCTATTGGAAAATTTTATCTATTATAGGCTTTATTGATCTCTGAGAAGTCACTAGTAATTCTTAATTCACCCAAAACTTTGGGTTAGATTCCAGTGGGTATAGAAAAAAATCTATAAATGAAATAGGTCAAAGATAACACAGACGATGCTCACTCAGTCTTACCGAGCCTATGAATTTGCTGTAACATGTGTCAATAACCAACCCTTTTTATTGCTGAATAGTGCTTCATTACAGAGACATGCTGCAATTTGTTTATCCATTTACCTGCAGATTGGCTGTGCAGTTATTTCCAGAGTTTTGCTGTTGTAACATTATCAACATTGGTGAATAAGTCTTTCTGTGGAAATGTATCTTCATGTATTGCAGGTCATTACCTAAATGTAGGGTTTTTTTTGTTTTGTTTTGTTTTATTTTGTTTTGTTTTGTTTTGTTTGAGAAACTATGGAACCATTTTCAAAGGAGTGGTTTTCAGCCTTTATATTTTTACCTTTGCATGTGTATGTGTACCAGTCTACAGTCGTATACATGAAAACTATCTATCATCTATCTGTCTACTTATCTATGAAAACTGCTCTTCTAATAAGGTTCGCAGTTGGCACGATATAGAATATACTAATAAATACTACACAGAAATATTTACAAATAAATATTATACTTCAAGTACTGATAACCACTGCTATTTCTATAACTCATGCAGACAATAGTTGGTCTATTCCTGCGTAATAAACTATTTTGCAAGATTATTCTTATGAATTTTAGTGAATTAACATAATTTGTTTAATCGATAGTTTTTTACATTGATTTTAATTGTAAGAATGCTACAGGAAGTGTTTTAATATTTAATCTGGATGTTCATTTCTAATGAAATTCTTCAAGTAAATGTCTAAATGCAATGTTATGGGTCAAATAAAATGAACAGATTTTAAAAATTCTATACAGACTTCTAAAGCGCGCTGCAGGGGCTGTGGGCTCCATGCTTTTCCCATAAGACGTGGTTAGGCAGCAGTGCATAGACTGGCTCCTTTGCCTACGATTTGAAAAGAAAGTGTATTTTTAAAAACCCAACAATATTTTTGTTTTACTTTTGTTCATTTAGCTAAGTAAAACCTATTTTATTTTAAATTTGAATATGTATTTCTGTGACTATTTCTCCTTCACTCAACTTTATTTTCTACATAGGTTATTTACCTTCAATCATTTGAACTTAACTTAATCTCATAAAATAAAATTAATTGTCTCCTAAATGTGTCTTGACTATTTTCATTTAATTTAATTTTTTCCTTGAATTTTTTATATCAGAATCTAAATACCAAAATTTCTGAATGTGATTAATGATTTATATCAATTATTTTTTTCATTTAAATATTATGTATTTTATTTATTCATGTAGAATATGCAATAAACAAATTGTCCCTTCATTTTTAATAAAATAACCTGTCCATATTAACTTTTAATAAAAAAACTATGTTGATAAGAAAAACTTCACATACTTTGAGTAACATATTTCTGTTTTTGAGCTATTTATTTTTATGCCAGAACCATACTGCCGGCAATGTATTTTTATATTTAGAAGCACATACTTTTTATCATATTTTCCCAAAATTTTGTTGATTTTTGATTATCACATAATATATATTAATCTATAATTTTTATGAGTGAAAAAATTCATTATATAATTAAGAAATATATTAAAGCCAGTTTTAAGTGCATTTAAGGAGTTAGCTATTTATAATCATTTAATAATGGAGTTTTAGGAAAATAATGTGAGATTAGATACAAAACTAGTTTAATAACGAAGCAATTAATGATGACCTTTGGGGATTTCTCTCTCACTGGACAGGAATCACTGAATCTGTAACAGATAAATATCTACTTGTTAACTTCTGCTCTACAAAGCTGTAAGATAGCTCAGTACATAGGAAATCAATGAAAGGTACAAATCCAGTATACAGTATTGAAGGGAAAACCAGCAATTGCTTTAGCCTACTTTCAGGCTCTGCTAATTATTTTCACATCTGAACCTGTGTGATCATATCTAATCTCCAAAGAGTATCGATAGTCACAAAAGTGCTGTCCTCATTAATTTGGCCTATTTATTTCCATAGGTACAGAAAAAGCATTAACCAGTACTGTTAAGATACACCGAAGCATATTAAAATATTTGAGTTTTTTTCAGCAAAAATCTGTTCAAGTCAGGCAGTGCCAAATTAGAAGTAGCGGGGAGCACTCCACCCACAGGGGCCAAGGGAAAGACTTTTATAGAAAAGAGGTGGAAGTAAAGCAAGGAAATTATTTGACTGGCCCCTGTGGCAACCAGCTTAAGCAGTTGCCTTTTTTGGAATAGCCTAGCTGGCTTTTTGTGATTACTTGTCCTTAGGTTTTGCTGTTCTTAACCTTGAGTCATTACGGGCTTAGGTTTTAGTTTGCTTAGGTAGACTACCAAGTACGACACTAAAGCCACCCCAGTCTAATGACCTCACTGCTTAATTAATTTAACACTATATATGTTATTTTTTAACATATATTATTGAGCAAACTAAGACCACATAAGTCATTTCTGTTTGTCTGTGTCCGCATGGAATCTTAGATTGGACTTTAAAATGTTTCTGTGATGAGCACTTTGACACTAGAAAATAAGCCCAAGGTACTCTCTTTATGAGATTTTACCCGTGATTCCTATAAGTGAGGTCAATTTCCTCTCTTTCTGGGGTTCCAGAAGTCAGCTGAGGTACCTGGCCTGCCAGAGAGAGAGAAACCTGAGAAGCCAGATATGGGGCCTGTTTCATGAGGCGGTTTTGCAGGGGGCATTATTTCCACGTATCAAGTTCCTACATGTTTCTCAGTAGTGCCCTCATCAAACTGATTAAATGAGAATCATTGTCAAATACGACACCCCAATAGGAAAAGGGGAAAAAAAATCAGTCGAGACTTATTCTGCAAGCTAGGGAAAGATGTGCCTGAACTTAAGCGGCCTGGGAAACATAGCGTGTTGGCTATTTCAGGTGAGTCCATGTTGGTGACTTCAGGAGGATTTACAGATTTATAAAACTGTCAAACTGGGTTTTCAAAAACAGATGAAATTCTGATTCCAAAAGTATAAAATGAACGCAAGTTAAAGATTGTATTAATATCTGTAAAAATCCTTGCTTTCTTCCTGCAACCTCTTTAAAAAAATTATTTATTGATTTTAGGGAGAGGGAAGAAAGGGGATAGAGAGACAGAGAGAGGAAACATCAATTTGTTGTTTCACTTATTTATGCATGTTTTGGTTGATTCTTATATGTACCCTGACTGGGAATCAAACCCATGACCTCCACGTAGCAGGACGACGCTGTAACCAATTAAACGCCCAGCCAGGGCACAACCTCATCTTTGAATATCCTCAATCTGGTGTTTCTTCTTCTTCAACAGGGATTTCAACTATTATCCATAAAAAAGGGGAAAATATCCATGTCTTTTTTTAGGGTAACATTCTCAGACATTGTCCAGATGCTAAAGGAGGTCTTCTTATTTCTATTTCTAGACCTAAAGAAAATATATTTTCTTGGACCCATTGTTTACACTGTAATGCCAAGTTGGTCTCCCATGCAATACACAGAGCATTATTGACTTTCTCAGTAGCTATTTAAAAACAGTACATGTTGCAAATGTAAAGGTTAATTTTATTTTTAACTTTGTATTTTGTTTATTACAGCTTTTGGAATTAATTCACTCTAGTTTTGTACATGCGCAAAATAGCATCTTCTTCCTGTTACTAAGAATCTTGACGCTGTTTCTAAAAGCATTAGAGCACTAGCAGTGCCCCGCTGAAGCACGTTCACTCCTTCCACAGCTGGGCTTCCATTAAATTAGCCGCCACTCTTACAGTGAATAATTCTGTTTTAGCCATACACTGTGGATGACATCAGCTCTTGCTAAATTTTTTTCTGATATCTCAAACTTGTCCCTGGGCAATCACCGTTAAGCCAATTTAGAAGAAAATAACATTTCTACAGTAATAGGGGAGTTCTAACATGTCTCAATTCTTCTTAAGTTTACAGTTAGTACACTGAACATTATGTATGAGGAGGACAATCTCACAGGACTTTGTGGATAGGAATAACAGAACAAGTGAAAATTCTCTGTCAAATAGTCCACGTCCTGCACCATTTTTCAATGAATTATCCTTTGAGGTTTCATTTTTAGGCTGCATTCCTCCCATTAGTTTTATTCTTCATCCTCAGAGGGAAAAAATGGAGGGACAAAGTGTTCTCTGAGAATTTGTATACCCTCAGCATGTCTCTTGAACATAGGAGCAGAAAAAAAATAAGTCAAGGATTCATTTGAATAAGAATGATTTATCTACTGAGCACTGAAGGACACGAATATATTATGAGTATCTTTTTGCATTTGACTTTTATTTCTTTCTCAGCAAGTAGATGGTTTCAGAGAATGCTTAAAACAATTCTCAAGTGGTGTGATGAGCCATTATTTCTTTCAATGACATAGACTTTCAAATGAATTATTTTGAGTTATACATGAACTTTCAGAATACATAGTTTAAAATTTACCTTAACAGTATAATTATTTTTGCATTTCCAAAGTTCACTGTATGGCTCTGTAAACTTTCATGTGTTAATATTCTTCAATATTTATGATTGAAAAAATTTCCTATTAAATTGATATTAACTATAATTGTGAAGGAAATATAGGGGGAGAGTCAGAAGTTTTTGAAAATGAGCTTTCCTTAGTTAATAAAACCACATATAATTCAATAGAAATTAAATCTGAGATATTACTTTATAAACTAGCTTCAGGCTTATAAAATTTTACATTGTTTTTCTTGTTTACATGTAGAAATTGCTTTGTTTGTGCTATGTACCTTTTTCTGTGTTTTAAATAACTAAGGAATTTTTACATATATGTGATATTAAGATTATTTATTTTAGGTTCTTTGTTGGAAAATGCAACATTTAACATAGAGATTTATAACTATCTTATCTTTTGAATGGGTTTGATATTTCAAGTGCTTTAGATATTCCTGAGGCTGAGGCTCAGTCTGCTTAATATTTTCCCATCCATGGAGAGGAACATCATTGTAAATTCTTTAGGGTAAAATACTATAATAGAGAACAATAAAGACACAGGGTTCCTATCTCCTTTCATCTGAATTCCTGGTTGAAATATTTAAGAGTGGCAGACATTCCCTCTCCATTTTTTATTTTCCCGATATTTAGCACAGGTTTTGCCATATAAAAATCACATTATTTATGATGTGATGGGTTTTTAGAAACCACCTTATTATATTCTGAGTTTCAAAGCTGAAGGGTTATAAATTTATGTATCTGTCGTACTACTTATAATTCGGTAAAGTCATATAGAAAATGTAACTTGGGATTCTAAACAGATGACTGTATGGGCAATCGGTTAAGTGACACTTTGAAAGTTAAACAAAAGTTTTAAAAATGAATAAAATTTGCACCCCTTAACATAGTCAATGAGGTAGTCAGGAGATTCCTGTTAGATGCAGTTAAAACTTCAAGAGCTGCAGGCCTTCCCACATATTTATACATTTATTCTATAAGTAGACATATTCGCCTTACATTCCATGGAGGCCAGTGCCATGTATAATAATTTTGTTCACCTCTCTTGCTTGTCTGCACTCTGAATTTTTTCCTCTTCATTATTTGCTCTAACATTTCTTTCCAGTTCTAATACATGTATAACATTAAATTTATAAAATGTTTTATTTGTATGGAATATGATTATTTGCAGCAAAAGTCATTTTTCTTCATTTATTTATATTTTTATAGTGTCTAGTGTTGTCTCAGGTCATTTGGTAAATATTCAATACATTAATGTTTAATGGGTAATTGGCTGTGTTTGTAAGTCTCTCTGCTCATTCTCTTTGCTTGATCAGAAGCAGTTGTCTTGCGTTTGCATTAGAAATCAAATTTATAAGACAAAATAGTCTTCTCACAATACTAAGTTTACTTAGCTTGAAGAATGAATAAATGTTAGACAAAAATCACGGCATGGATGGCAGTAATATAGTAGAGATCATGGAACTCACAGACACAGAGTGCGGTATCAATGTTTTTTGCCCTGAGAACATGAGTGTTCTTAAGCAATAAGATTGGGTGGGTACAGATCATTCTTAAAGAAAAAATATTTAGTAACCCCTGCTAGAGACACTAAGGTAGACTTGACTCAAGACCTTTGTGAAAGTTATAGGGACCACTGCAGTGGGATTTACAGTGTGGGAGGTATTAGACTCCAAATAGAATTGGCAAGTGGGAATTTATAGCTAAGGATTTGGGGTGGGGTAAGTGGTTGGAAAATTACTAAGAGGAAACATCAGGAGTAAAGCTAATGGTTCTAGCTACATTGACCCCACAGAATTCTTTATTTTATCTTATGTATTTTTTTATCCTCACCTAAGGACTTTTTTTTTTTTCATTGCTTTTTAGAGAGAGAGAGTGAAACATCAATGGGAGAGAGAGGCATGGACAGGTTGGCTCCCACATGCAACTGGGGATTGAGGGTGTACACCGAGACTGGGAACGGAACTGCAGCCTAGGTATGTGCCCTGACCGGGAGTTGAAACTTCAACCTTTGGTTACGGGTGATGCTCCAACCAACTGAGCCACACCAGCCAGGATGACCTAAAAGAATCCTTGCTGAAGACAGGTCAGAGTGATCAGATATAATCTAGGGGACAGGGGAGGACAAGGAACCTGATCAGGTATCAAGGGTGGTCAGACATGGGTTGAAGGGGGGGAGTCTGTTAAACTGACCTAACAGAATTCTTGCTAAAACTAGATTTTACAAGGAAGTGCACAGATGGACCTAGCAGAAGATGTAGAAGCCTGACGAAAGTTTCGTCAGGGTAACGGTCTTTGTCCCAACTTGGTTTATGGAAGGCCTCAGGATCCTTTCCAGTTTTATAACCTGCTAATAACAGAGGCCCCCTCAAGGGTACACTTCTATTTCCCATTACCTGGTGCACTTGCATTGGGCTTATTCTGATTATTTGTTCTCAAATAGAAGTAGAATTATTTGTCTGGTACATGGGAAGTATAGCCAGGTAATCATTTCTCTTGGGTCTAGTGGCATAAATCTACCCATCTCTTGATCTGGTGTTGCAAGAATTCTACTTAAGGTCATGTCTTCACACTTACTTGAACTTAGAGAAAAGACATCAGTAGCTGATGGTAATCTTCTTCTTCCATCTGTTAAATTAATGAAAAAGTACTGACCATTATTTAATTTGACCATTTAAATGAATATACTTGAGATAAAGCGTTTTTTAATTTACCTTTTCACTGTACATTGTATTTATTCTTATGAGCTATTTTTTAAAAATCAAATTTATAATACTCCATCAAGAAGTAAATATTTTAAATGAATACTCATATTCATTTATTTTACAAAATTTCACTTTTTACAAATATTTCCTAAGAAAACAACTTCTTTGTTAAGACACTTAAGAATGTTCATCATGGAATAAAAATGTTATGTACATAGCATTTGTCTAGATATTTCTGCATAATGATAGATAACTTCACTGCAATTATAATTACTCTTGAGTAAGCTCTTCTTTTTTACAAGTTGGTTCAAGGATAATGTTTCACCAATACCAGAAGCAGCCATAGGTAAGAAGAATAACACAGACTAAATTATCTTTGTATCATTTATTTTCAAATAGCAGTAATTAAATGTCAGTTTCAATAGCAAAGAGGAACTGTTAATAGTTCTTTTGCTCCCTCATAGAGACTCCACCCATACACAGAGGGGAGGAAAATCCTCCTACCAGACATAGTTGTTTGTCCACCAAGCATGCGTAGTTGATAACTGATTCATGACCAGTTTGGTAGGAGAGAACCAAACAGTTTGGAAGGATAACAAGAAAGAACAAGATTGGAAGATTTTTTTAATAAGGAAGTTGAAAGGAATTTAGATGGACTGTTAGTAATGGCAGCATGTGTAAGAATATTTATATCTAATGTAAGTACTCACCACAGGAATCTATTACAGAGGATGATACAGATAATTTGTTAGTGACTCCAACTGTAGCTTCTGTTGAAACTGTGATCTCTTTATTGGAATAAATTGACAAAGCAAGGCACTCAATATTCAGCTACTGAAGTGGGGGAGATGGAAAATAATCCCCCCCCACTTTTCTCCTCCATATATAAAGGAGCAAGAACCACCAGAAGTAGTATGTACCTTCAACTTGCCAGAACAGCTACCTACCTTCACTGCCTTATATCAAAGCTCTTAATCAATACTTTAACTCTTCTGTAATTATTACTCATGAACATTATGTGGGCCCACGGCATTGTTGGTATACTAATTAAACCTGGTGATCTTAATGTAGCAAGTATCCAATTTGCTTTTGTAAGGCCCATGCATGGAGGAAAGTCGCTTTACTGACACGAAGGAAACAAACTTTATTCTCCGTATTTCACAGAGAGGAGTCCATACAGGAAACTGTTTACAAAATCAGCAAAAAAGAGTGAGGGGGGAGTTGGAGTTGCAAAAAGAAAGGGGGGGGGATCTTTCTGTCCATGGTTCCTATCACTGTTGCTTTCTTTCATGGTGAACGTGGGGCGTTCAGAATCGTCCACAGAGACCAGGACAGAGGCAGCACTATATTTCAGTGGTTCTGCCCCTGTTTGGAGAGTCACCTTTGAGGCAGGTTGAGAATTAAATGCAATACCATGTTTCATAGGTGTTGAGTCATATATGCCAGCCCTGGGGTATAAGTTCTTATGATCTCTGGGGACCTCCTTCTTCCCGTCTATTTCTCTAGAAGTCTTGCCTCTTGCTGTCTGACAGGTTTTTCTACTGATTTTGCAGCAGATTTGCGCTTACATTCCCTCTGATTAAAACATCTTTCTGTTTTTCTGCCTGAAACCTGGCTGAAACATTAATAATTGAATTACTGAACTAATAATGATATATAACTTTAATAGGAAGTTATTAACTGCTTACTGTTTTACTGCTTTGCAAATAGGCCAATGTGACATGAGCGGCAGCATTAAGTTAAACAGTTCTTCAGTAGTTTTTGTCTAGCTGAGCAGGATACCCAGGTCTCAGTAAGAGTTCTTATGATTTGTTGAAGTAACTCTATTTAAAAAAAAAAGTTGTACTTGCTTGGAAATATAAGTATGCTGAATCTGAATGGGTAATTTGTATACCTATAAAATTATGCTTTAGAAAGTAACTTGAGTTTGCAAATGATATATCGTGTAGTGCTATTAGTTTCTTAGCTTCATAGACATTGTTTTAACTAAGAGTAATGATCACATTTATAGCCCAATTTAACACTGATTCAGAAATATTCACCTTTTTCTTCCCTGGCTGGTGTGGCTCAGTGGATTGAAGGTTGGCCTGCAAACCGAAGGGTCATCAGGTCGATTCCCTGTCAGGGCACATGCCTGGGCTGCAGGCCAGGTCCCCAGCTGGGGGCGTGTGAAAGGCAGCCACACATTGATGTTTCTCTCCCTCTCTTTCTCCCTCCCTTCCCCTCTATCTAAAAACAAAATAACTAAAATCTTAAAAAATATTCACCTTTTTCAATTTTGTTATCTTCTCTCTAAATATAATTTAATAATTTAGCCCTAAACAAGATGAAACTAGAATTTCAGTGTCCCTACATTGAAATTAAAATAAGAAATAAATCAAACATACAGGTTTCCTTCTGTGAGAGCCAGGGTGATATAGGCAGAATATATCCTTGATAGGGTGAGATGAGTACAAAAACGGCTGCTTTAAGCACAACTATAATCTTTAATTTATGTAAAATATAATGTGTGCTAAATGATCTATTACCTTTCAATATGTGCTTATTGTATATATTCTTCTCACAAACCAATTTTATTATAATTCCTATCTTTGAGATTCTAACATGTGACAGAAAAACAAGATGGAAATATATTCCAGAGGAGCAGATGTTATTGATTTATAAAACCTTTCCTTTTGAAAATGTGAAAGTGTCAACTTTTTAAGTTTTTAATTTTATTTTATTGTCATTTGGTTTCTTTCATAAGCATACAAGCCAGGTCAGGGCAAAAGTAATGTGTGCATTAGACTTTATCTCTCTGTTAGGGAAAAAACAGTACTTAAATTCAGACTTTAATATAATTTTTCCTCAAACTCTATACATGTTCTACTAATCCTTTCTATGGAAAGAAAGTTCTGCTTCCTTGGTGTGGTAGAGATGGCTGGCTGATAATTAAGAACGTTTGCTGTTCTTCCTAGTACAATGCTCGGTTACAGACAGCACCCAGCCCCCCTTGCAGATAAGCATGGTCATGTGACTGGGTAATGGGATGTGTGTGGTCATGTGACTGGGTAATGGGATGTGGGTGGAAGTGATGTGTACCCCATTCTAGTTTGAGCCTAGGGCTCCATTCTCTCTGTACTTTCCCTCCCATGGTGCCATGAATTAGAAGCAACTTACGTCCACAAAACACCTCCTCCCAAACAGCAACAGCCATTTAAAATTGAACGCATGAGAAATAAAGTTTTACTAAGTCAAGACATTGAGAGATTTTACTCTATTTATTATATTTGCTAATGTTGATGTAAACAGTAAAAGAAATCAAACAACATGTGTTTGGTTAATCCATTTAAATTTGTCCAGCCAGAAATGTAGCAAATGCTTTTACTGTTTTTTGAAAGTTTTGTTTAAAGTGGCATTTTAAAGTTTACTATTCTTAATTAAGACCTTTGCAATCAATTTGAAGGCCTGCGATAAAAAGTGACCTGTAATTACTCTGGGTCATAAATGTATGTCATGGAACTTCAAAGACAGAAAATAAGCCAAACTTTGCTGATTACTCAGTATAAATGTCCACCTAGCCTCTTGCGTTTCAAAATTGGTCTTCATAACCCTAGCTGGTATAGCTCAGTGGATTGAGCATTGGCCTGTGAACCAAAGGGTCACTGGTTCGACTCCCCAGTCAGGGCACATGCCTGGGTTGCAGGACAGGTCCCCAGTAGGGGGTGTGTGAGAGACAACCACACACTGATGTTTCTCTCCCTCTCTTTCTCCCTCCCTTTCACTCTGTCCAAAAATAAACACAATCTTTTTTAAAAAATTGGTCTTTTTCTTCTCAACTGATATCCCATTATCTAAAAATACTCAAGAAATGATAAAATATTATGATTTATACAACTAATGATCCAGTGAAGAAAGTTGCTGATATTGTTAAAAACCTTTTAATTTATGAAAAAATATTCTTTCTTATTATGAAAATATCTCCTCCAAAGAGACATTATGGAATCATTATGCATATAAAGTACTCAATGCATATTTTAAAAAATTATACCATGTTTTACATTGCATATTTTTTGTTTCTGAATTTTTAAATTATGATTTTATAACTAATGTTCTTTATCATATCGACAGGTCTTTAAATGACACCACATGAAAGTTATCATGTTTTAAAAGTTGATTGGTGTATAAAAATTGATGTTGTGCAAGTGTTTTGCTTAAACAATGCACATATGCTGCCTATGTTTTCTTCTGGGGTTTTTATGGTATTGAGTTTTACATATATGTTTTTAATCCATTTTGAGTTTATTCTTGTGTATGATGTGAGAAGCTGGTCTAGTTTCATTTTTTGCAAGTATCAGTCCAATTTTCCCAATAACATTTATTAAATAGACTATATTTACCCCATTGTATGTTTGTGACACCTTTGTCAAATGTTAACTGACCATAAATGGGTGGGTTTATTTCTTGGCTCTCTAATCTGTTCTGTTGGTCTGTATATCTTTTTTAATGCCAGTACCATGCTGTTTTGATTTCTATGACTTTATAGTATAGTTTGATATCAGCATGATTCATCACAATTTGTTCTTCTTTCTCAGACTGCTGTGGCTATTCCAGGTCTCTTGTAGTTCATATAAATTTTTGAAATATTTGTTCTAGTTCTGTGATATATGCCATTGGCATTTTAATAGGAATTGCAATGAATCTATAGATTGCTTTGGTGAGTGTGGGTATTTTAATGATGTAAATTATTCATACCCATGAATACAAATACTATCACTTATTTGTATCTTCTTCAGTTTCTTTCTTCAGTATCTTATAATTTTCAGTATCTTTTACATTCTTGGTTAAATTTATTCCTAGGTACTTATTTTTGAAACAATTGTAAATGAGATTATTTTCTTAATTTTTCTTTCTGGTATTTCATTATTGGTGTCTAAAAACACAACTGATTTCTGGATATTTACTTTGTATCCTGCTGCTTTACTGAATTCATTTGTCAGTTCCAACAGTTTTTGGGTGAAATATTTTGAGTTCTCTAAATACAGTATCATGTTACCTGCAAATAATGACAGTTTTACTTCTTCCTTTCCAATTTGGACACCATTTTTTTTTCTTTTTGTCTGATTGCTGTGGCTAGGACTTCCAGTACTATGTTTAAAAGAATGATGAAAACAGACATCCCTGTCTTGTTCCTGATCTTGAGGGAAACAATGTTAGTTTTTCCGATTGCGAATAATGTTGGCTGTGGGTTTGTCATATGTGACCTTTGTTACATTGAAGTATGTTCCCTCTATTCTCACTTTGTTGAAAAGTTCTATAATAAATGGGTGCTGTATTATATCAAATGATTTTCCTGCACTTATTGATATGATCATGTGATTTTTACCCTTCATTTTGCTTAGGTGGTATATCATTTCTCATAGCAATATTCTTTTTAAATGATATATATCCCAAGGCAAGGGAAACAAAAGACAAATAAACAAATGGGACTACATCAAACTAAAAAGTTTTTGCACAGCAGAGGAAACCATCAACAGAATAAAAAAACAGCCCATGGAAAGGAAGAATATGTATTTTCCCATGACACATCGGGTAAGGGCTTACTATGTAAAATTTATAAAGAATCTAAAACTCAACACCAAAAAGATGAACAATCCTATTAAAAATGATCAAAGAACCTGAACACTTTTTCAAAGAGGACTTATAGATGACCAACAAGCATATGAAAACATGCTCAATGTCAGTAATCACCAGAGAAATGCAACTTATGAACCATGATGAGACATCACTTCACACCTGACAAAATAGCTTTCATCAATAAATCAACAAACAACAAGTGCTGATGAGGATATGGAGAAAAGGGAACCCTCATGCACCATTGGTGGGAATGCAGATTGATGCAACCACTGTGGAAAGCAGTAAGGAGTTACCTCCAAACATGAAAAATGGAACTGCCTTATGACCCGGAGATTCCACTTCTGGGAATATATCCAAAGAAACTCAAAAAACTAATTTGTAAAATATATGCACCCCTATGTTCACTGCAGTGTTATTTACAATAGCCCATATTTGTAAGCAGCCAAAGTGCCCATCACTAGATAAATAGAAAAAAAAGCTGTGGTATGTTTACACAATGGAATGCCATTCTGCCATAAAAAAGAAGGAAATCTTACCCTTTTGCAACAACATGGATGGAACTGCAGACAATTATACTATGTGAAATAAGCAAGTCAGAAAGACAGGTACCGTATGATTGCACTTATATGTGGAATCTAATGAGCAAAATAAACTATCAGAATAGAAACAAACTGATAGGTACAGAGAGCAGATTGACAACAGACAGTCAGAGTGGAGGTGGGTTGGGGGCTGGGCGAAAAAGGCGAAGGTATTAATCAAAGGAAGGCTTATAGACACAGACAACAGTATGGTGATTACCAGAAAGAAAGTGGGGTGTGGGGGTTAGGAGAGGGAAAGGGAAGACAAGTGGGTGATAGAAGGAAACTTAATTTGGGGTGGTGAGCACATCCTAGAATGTTCAGATGATGTATTATAGAATTGTACACCTGAAACCTACATAATTATGCTAACCAATGTTACCCCAATAAACTCAATAAAAATTAAAACATGAACCTGGTTAAATCTGAGGTGAGATTCCCAGTAGATGATGTGATATTTACTAAGGGAAAACAATCACTCTATGAGATGCAGAATGACTATTATATATAGTTAAGTGATCAAGAGCTCTCCAAAGCAGTTATTTTGACTATGCAGTTCGAGTCCGTTAAACAAAAATTTTATGTTATTATGCTGATAATGTTTTAGCTAAATTAAGTAGTTCAGTATTGTGTTTTGCCATCATAGTATTTCTTAAATCTGCTATAAAGTTTTTAAAGTCATAACTAGATACAAATGAGATACCAGGAAGAAAGAAGACTCAAACGTGAAAATTCAGACAAAAGTGATTTTTTATTTACTTGTTTTATGGCTCAAAAAACTGAAACAATTTTCTAAGAAAAAAATTTAGAAGGACCCTTCCCATAGCTATGATATCACCAAAAATTAAGTCAAAATATCACACTCACTAATTCATAGGTGGATTCCCTGAGCATGTTTAAACCAACTAAATTTGTATAAGTTTGAGAATATTAATCATTATTACTACAGCAAAGGCATATACAGAAAATCAACATAATCTAAATAAGAGGTACAACTTAAGTAAACAGTTGCTTCTCAAAGTATACCATTCTCTATTTCAAATGCAGTTTGATCTTTTTAAACAATTAAATATGACAAAAGAAATTCTATGTGTCTTCTCCATAATGAGAAATATTTTAGGGTAAAAAGAAAGCACAAAGTGAATACTCTCTGTTTTATAAAGATATATAAATTTTCTATTTTCTAAATTTTTTATAGTGAGCCAATTAAGAAAGACATTTTTAAAATCATATCAGGGAAGTATTAATAGAGTAAAATTATGATTCAATGAAAAGTTTTTCATTTCTCCTTTTGAAAGATATTAATATGGAATACATTAAGTATTCTAAAAGAAAAATTTTAATAACCTTACACAAGTTCATGAAGTTTCTACATGTGATACATACAGAAAATCATAAATACACACATGCATGTGTTTGTGTCATGATCTCACCGTAGCATTTAATGTATTCCGAGAAGCTTTCTCAACGATAAAAATGTTTGGGACAATGAACAAAAGAATCAATCATGTTGTATTTAAAGTGCCATTCTGGAAAATCCACTCATAACCCTTTACAGTAATTCTGATACAATCTATAAACAATGTACTATAATTTGGTTAAACCATAAAGGAGTGGACCATTTCTGTGGAATAACTATTACTTAGAGTATCTGATAGCAAAGCCCTCAAGGGTTATCAGGAAGCACTCTGGTTTTTGTCCTGTTTCTATCCAGACGGAATTACTGTTAGTACTTTCTGACCTTGGTTTCTTTTCCTCCTATATTTTATTAGAGTTCAATTTAAACATGTCTGAACTTAAGTCGTAAGACTAAATCTTAAAGAAATTACTTCCTCTGATAATTTTCAAAATAATACAATGGGTCTCTTTTGTTGTACTAGGATGTCAGAATATAGATTTCCCTGGACTTTCTGAACCTCAGTAGGGTAAATCTCTGGCTTAAGAAGACTGAACAACAAAGAAAATTAATCCTTTATTCTTTTAAAACTTTTCATTACGGAACGTTTCCAAGATTTTAAAAAGTAGAGGGAATATAATGACTCCGATCCATCCCTATCTCAGCTTTGACAAATGTCAATTTTAGTGCTTCCCTCCCCAATTATTAGTGTGTATCAAATACCAGCCTAAAAATTATCGTGCTATTAATATTTTCCTTTATATTATCATGTCTTTGTTCACATTTACTTTGTTAGATTTAAAATTTAAATAAGGCCTATTATATTGCATTAGATTAAGTCTTTTAAGTCTTTTAAAATCTAGGTTATCGCCACCTCTCTTTTTGTTCCTTCCTACATTTGGTTGAAGAAACAAGTTTCAGTACTCTGATTTTAGATTTCTCCTAGGAAGATATATTGTCCTCTCCCCATACACACTTCACAGGAATAATTGGTAAAGAAACACAGTCAGTGATGGAAAGTAGCCCCTTTTAGGTACTGCTCAGTGGAGGGAAAAAGTGGTGAGCGCCATTCACCCTACCTACCATATTACACATCTAAAACTAAACAGAGGAAAGAAAATACATCTGGAGCTTGGTGTAATTCAGCCATCCCACCATAAATTTCAGAAACATTTCTTTGATTCTAGGTGTAATCATTTAGCACTAGTGGCTTATTCAGTAATAAAAATGTGGTTTTTCTGGAATCTTAATGGGTTTTCTGAATGTCAATAGTATATACCTATGCACACACCATACAGGATGAGAAAAAATTCAGATAATAATGGGAAATTGTTAAGTTCTTGTCTTATACTTTGTTAATATCAGTAGAACTACAAGACCAAAAATAACATAAGTTCACCTAGATGACCTATACATTTAGAAACACGCAGAAACATGCAGAAAGATTCTTTTTTTAATCTATGAATTTATCAGTAAATATAAAAAAATTATTTTATCTCAGTTTAATAGGATAAATTTTCAGCAGGCTATGTGATTCTGTGATATTTCAATTAAACGGGACATACAGATGAGGCACTCAAAGTTCTACCTAAGGAGATATTCCCTTTTATGGCTGTGTAGCAGGCACACTTTCAAACAGAATTTTGATGGTGCACCAGATGTTTCCATTGATGCCAGCATAGTCATCAACACCATTTTTTTTCTTCTAAATACACTGGTGTCAAGAAATCGTTCATGAGCCCATCGCTGTGGAATGAGGCAGGGGAGGCATTCAGCAGGATCAGATATACTAGGGGCCTGAGCAATGAGCATCTGTAATTTACTTTTCTCTCAGTGATCTATTCAAACCTTATTGGGTTTGTGCTATTTCCACTTGAGCATAGGCTATGTTTGTGCGTGACCAAGTTTGTAAAATGTTGTATGAGATAGAATCAAAATTATAATCAGGAGTGTACTTGATTCTATGACCAATATGTATTTTCGACTAGATTCCAATAAAAGACATTACCTTTTTGTTGACACATGGCCTTTCTCCAAAACTCTGAAAGTCTGTCTAGTGATTCTCTTATTAAGGGCTTACAGTGGCTATATTCAAAATTATATTTGTCAAGAACATAAAAATTATATTTGAATCTGTTTCATCATGAGGGAAAAAAAACTGCAGAATAACTTTCATAGCATCCAGAAATTGCTACTGGGCCTTCGCTTGCTCTGAGCTCTACTCAAAATGGCAAATTTATGGCTTGCTCCTTAATGAACCATAGAAACATGCTCAGATACAATTATCACCTGCAAAGTAAAAAAATGCCCATTAAGAGTCGTTCTTCTTTTTTAGTCATAATTACTCCAATATGTAAAAACTGTCTTTCCTTTGGAGGGTCCATCCTGTCCAAGTTAAACCCTATGCACAAATATTTCACCGAGGTCATGAATTAATTAATATAGCTAGCTTTCTCTCCCCTTATCTGATGTTCATTTGTCATACATGGCTTAGGCTTGATATTTAAAAAAAATTAGAACCAATCAGCATGATATCATGAATTTAATTAACCACTGTGATTACCCAGCAGTTGCAATTAAGATTCTGGTGAACTTGATCAATGATACTCAAAGTAAGGCCCATGTTTTAACACTAATTTGGAAACTGTTACAGGCCAGCAATGGGGTAAGCATGTGAACTGAAAGTAAGCTTTTTCTGTCATTACAGACTGATGTAAATTCACAGATTATACATCAAAGTGGCATACGGATGAGGCTAGGTGAATTGTCCTGACCCTCGGGCAAGACCGTGAAATTGTACTGTCGTCCTAGCCAGTTGACAGCAGACAACTTATGGTGATGCCTGCAAACTGGTATAGAGGAGAAATATTTGCCAGATCGATAGATGCAAATCAAGTATTGGTAAAAAATTTGTTCCAGGTGAGATAACATGAAACGGGTTGAAACTGGACCTACCACTCACCTTTTGTGTAAGAAATACAGCCAAGTTAAGTGGAAATAGGATAAAAATTCTCTCTGTACCTTCCAAGTATTTAACTGTGGTAATTTCTGCATTTTCCCTAAAATATATGCTATTAATTTCATTCATTATCCTCATAAGAGTAATTTATATAACTATTCGTGCTATAATAGCTACAAACATTCAACTTGTTATGCATACTTTGGAAACTTTTTTGAGTGAAAGGGATGCAATGATTTCATTGGGACAGTTGGGGTGAATTGAGTTTGGCAAGATTGTATGATAAATAAAAATGTCCCTGAGCCACAGATTCAATGTTGGGATTCTGGCAGAAACTGGTATTGGCATACCAAAGAACTTAAAAATTCTAACCCAATGAATAACTTTCATCTATGTTCTTCTTCTTCTTATTATTATTATTATTGTTGTTTATAGTATTATCACTCTTCCTTTCTGGAATTTTCCATTTTTCCTCTAGTTCTGTTTTGACCATGCTTCAATCTTCTTCCTTTTAGGAGCACTTTCTTTCTGTTGATTTTCCTGTTGTTAGTTTTCCATGAACTCTCCTCTTACTTTGAGCATATTTCTTAGGTGATGATCATATACATTCCTTCAGTTATTATCTGTATGTTTAATTTTTCTTAACATCTTTATCTGTAGTTAACATTTATTTTTCTTACCCTAAAGCCACATGTTAAATGACCTACTAAATAAATACACTTGAGCAGTTTCTGAGACACTACAATTTAACAACCCCTCAAACTGATCTTACCCTTCCCCACAAAAATCTTTATTTTTTTGTGCTTCCTGTCTCACAGAATGCTTATTCCATTCGCAGTTACACAAACTGGGGATTTACGCCTCTGTCAATAACTCCCACTATCATTACATAGACAGCCCATCTATTAATAAATTCCATTGATGTAATGTCCTAATTATTTGTCAAATGCATGCATTTTTGTACATCCCGCCTGCCATTTATTTATTTACATCACCATTATCATTTTTTACTTGACTTCCCACAACCATTCCAACCATTTCTTACTGCTGCTTCTTTTTGTCCCATAATATATATGTATATACTTCTTAGTGAAGACATAAAAATGGTTCTAAAATGCAAATATCTCCATTCTACTTGTCTACATAATAACTTTTAAGAGCTTCCGTTCCCTTCCGGGTAATGTCTAAACATTTTATTAACTTACCCATGCTTATCTTTCTGGTCTTTTATAGACTACTGTTACTTTGTGTTAAATTTACAGTGACTTTCAAACTATTTTCCATTTGTTTCACTCTTTATCTTCCTTTCTGTTGACAACATGTGCTACTCTATCTGCCAGTAACTCTTTTTATTATTTTTATTTCTAACACAAATTCCTCTCATCCACAAGAGCTTTTGAGAAACTAACGCACATTGAACTGTCCCTTTTTCCTCTGATTCCCCATATTTCCAAGAATACATTATTGCAGCATGTTTTACATAGTGATGCTATTGCATTTTACTTGTCTGTAGCTATTCTGTAAACTTTTTGATGGCAGGGAATATTAGGTATCATTCTAATCACAATTAACATAGAGTGAAACCCATAACAAGCATCAGTTAAATGCCTTTTGTAAAGACAAGATAAAGAAAGGCAAGACGTTTTTCAACAAAATACTTTCCCTAATAAATATTCAAATGTTTTTTTGATATCCACTGGGTCTGGAGCAAAAGAAACAACCATTTAGCTAGTGTACCTAAGGGACAGTATTGGTGAAACTTAGAACACTTTATCCCTACTAAATATTTTGGCATGCTTCTCTTGCCAAGAAATGACTCAGTTTATGCATGCTACATTTTAACACTTTGACCATATTCCCCAAGAAACTATGTAACTGCATTTTTGTGTTGGGAATGTCATCATCAGTAAAAGTTTAATATATTTTTAGATCAATCAGAGCTTTAGAAAAATATCTAAACTGCATGAGTGATGGATTTTATATTTTATTTTCAATTAATCATGTAATATAATGAATTAAACATAAATAAGGACTTTTTATTAAAATGTGTAATATAA
>PVJD01014055.1:0-30868 GCA_004026545.1 Mormoops blainvillei | reverse complement strand
GGGGAATGGGGACAAAAAACAAAAATGACAATACTAGAAAAAAACAAAACAAAAATAAGAACAACCTTTTTCCAAGCAACTTATTTGCTATATAGAAACAAATAAGAGAAAAAATACTTCTAAGGTTTTAAGAAATGTTTTGACAGTTTTCTGTTTAGGAAATAAGTACTTTCTAAAGATCAATTAGTTCTCTGGTGATTAATAACCTTAACCTTTGTATTGGGTAAAGCAATATAGTACATGGTAACTACCATTGTCTATGTATAATATGACAGTAAAGTAGTCCCACATTCAGAGGCTTAAAATTACAGAGAAGAAATAAACCTTCCATTTTACTATGAATATAAAAATATGGTAATTTGTAGATTTTCCCAAAACTGTAACGCATGTAAATAACTAGTTAGTTGCTCTATTTCTAATGTTTCTAAGCAATATATCATTTTTCACAAGTTATATATTCAATGAAGGAAGAAAGGAAGATGGTGATTTAGGGTTGACCACAAGACAAAAATGGAAATGTTTCATTAAGCAAAAGCAAAGGTAATAAAAGGGATAGCCTTCAAATGTCCAGGATAGCAGGTGCATTTTCACCTACTGAGATTAGTTTTATGTGGCTAATTGAATAACATTTGATAGTAAACAGTAACAACAAAAAAACAAGAACACAAATTCAAAGAAAGATCTAATAACTTGGTGGTTAAACAACTGAAAATGCTTGATTTGTCTTGAAGAAACATTTCTTAACTGCTATCTTGTAGTTTTGATTTGTTTCATTCCAAATATATAAAAGCTACCTTGTTTTTGGTGTCTTAAATAAAATTTAAAAAAACAAAAAAAACAAAAGAAACCCTGGCTAGTGTGGCTCAGTGGATTGAGCACCAGCTTGTGAAACAAAAGGCCAACAGTTTGACTCCTCGTCAGGGTACATGCCTGGATTGTGGGCTAGGTCCACAGTTGGGGGCATGCTAGAGGCAACAGCTAGATGTTTCTCTCCATCTCTTTCTCCCTCCCTTACCCCTTCTCTAAAATAAATAAATAAATAAATAAATAAATAAATAAATAAATAAATAAGAAAGAAAGATCTAGGGTAGATTTCATTTTCTATCTTTTCTGTAATGTCCAAGTATTATTTATATAATTTCAAAAGATAGTTTTAAAAAGAAAAAAGGTAATAAGCCTCATGTTTTCCCCCACTGTTCTGGATTTTCCCAGAATGAATAGGAATAGGAATACTGGAAAAGCTTAGGGCTTAGATCTACCACTACAGCACCTTCGGGTTATCAGAGCGTACTTGGTGAGGATGCATTATTATACTTAGTGTTCTCTGCAAGCAGAGAAGAAAAGATTCGGACTCAAAATGACTCACTGAAATATAGGAAGGTTGTACCCACACTCACCTTGGAGAAATCACTAGTCAGGTACCCCTGGTTAGAATCTTCTTCCAGCATCTGAGTGATATTAATGTCACAGAGAGAGTCTGTCTTCTTTAGACCTAAGCCCTGAAAATGACACCCCAAATTCTTAGGTTAAAAGTTTAAAAATCAAGGGATAAAAGAAGTGGAGAATCATTTAAAAAATGCATACCCTTTGTTCTAGTAATTCTACTTGTTCTTAAGGAAATAAGGATATGCTAAAAAAAAATTGGTTATAAAGATGGATATCCCAGCATGTTTATAACAGAAAACAATTACTAATAAATTAAATGTTCAATAAAGTCTTAATTAAATAAATCATACAGTAGATATTATAGATTACTATTATACAATAAAAAGGATGTTTTAGATTAAGTTTATTGACATGAAATAAGTTCATGATACCATTAAGTAAGTTAGAAAAATGCTTTGTAATACCACTTTAATAAAAGAAAAAAACTGCATAGAAAAGTACCTGGAAAAACCTACATCAAGTGTTAACAGTAATTATCTCTGGCCTGTGGAACTATGGGCCTTTGCAACAACTTCTTTTTGTTTATTTGGATGTTCTATATCATCATATACTGATTTTATAAAATGGCCAAATGTATTTAGATTTCTTTTTTTAAGGAAGGGTATATTGGAAACTGAGAAGACGTCATCATTTGCTCATGGCCTAAACACTCCTCAACACACATAAGGCCTTCTACTCTCTGTATCACTCTACTGCTCTTCAAGGTCACCGACAATTTCATGCTGCTATATCTAACAGTCACTTCTTTAGCCATAATGCATATAGCTTTCTGAACCTCAGAGGCTTCCATTGAGTTGGCTAATCCCTTCTTCCTTGGTTTCAATGGCAAAACCTCTTAGTGTTTTAGTTTAGTTCTAATACAGATAACCCTTATACAAAGAGAACAGTGGTGGTTCTACCTCTCTGCTGCTGCTTCTTAGTCTTCTTTGTTGGGCCTTCTCACCTATCAAATCTCCAACAGATGCTGGATTCATCAGGCCTAGCTCCTGGTCCTTTTTTATCTCTTCATTCTTGCAATAGGTGATTTTTTTCCCATTCATAAATTTAAATTTCTCCTCTGTGCTGATGACTCTCAAATTTCTATCTCTAATCAAGACCTCTGCTTTTACTCCTGGACTTCCATATCCACATACCTGCTGAACAATTTTTGGGTACCTACTAAGTGACAGAGCAGTGAATAAGAGAGTAGAAGAGACAGAAAAATAGATATATTCTATATTTGTATGTAGTGATAAACGCTTTAAGTAAAAAATAAAGGATAAAAATATTTTTTAAATATTAGAGTTGGAAAGCTTATCAGGAAAGACCTTTCTGATCAGGTGGCATATGTGGGAAAATGAGACTGAAATGAGGGAGAAAATCATGTGTTGCCTACGGGAAGGATGTTCCAGGCTGAAGGAAAAACACATGCAAAGGCCCTGGTGAGAATGGCAAGACCAAGAATGGCTGCATTTAGTATGGTACTATTAGCTCAAAAACTAAATTGAAGCAATGCTATAAACCATCTCGAGCCAGGGATGTCCAACCTTTTGGTGTCTCTGGGCCACAATGGAAAAAGAAGAGTTGTCTTGGGACACATATTAAATACACAAACACTAGCCCTGGCTGGTGTGGTTCAGTGTATGGAGTGTTGGCCTGTAGACCAGGGGGTCACTGGTTTGATTCCCAGTCAGGGCACATGCCTGGGTTGCAGGCCAGGTCTCCAGTTAGGGGCATGTAATCTCTCACACAGTTTCTCTCCTTCGCTTTCTTCCTCCCTTCCCCTCTCTCTAAAAGTAAACAAATAAAATCTTTTTAAAAAATACACAAACACTAATGAAAATTGATGAGCAAAAAAGGGATTTTAAGTAAAATTACAATTTTATGTTGGGTTGCATTCATAGCAGACCTGGGCCACATGTGGTCTGCTGGCTGCGGGTTGGACACCCCTGATTCTAGACCTAACAGACACTGATAAAACACTGTACTCAAAAACAACCGAATATACATTTCTCAAATACAAATGGAACATTCTCCAGGATAGGCCATATGCCAGGTCATAAAATAAGCCTCAATAACTTTTAAAGTATTGACATCATACAAAGTATGTTCTCTGACTGCAATGGAATAATTAGAAATTAATTAACAGGGGGAAAATCTGGAAAATTTAGAAATATATAGAAATTAAACAATAAGTTCTTAAATAATCAGTGGGTCAACAAAGATCACAATGGAAATTAGAAAATACTTTGAGATAAATGAAAATTTAGACACAACATACCAAAACTTACAGTATGCAGCTAAAGTAGTGTTTAGATGAAAATGTCTATAATAAAGAAGAAAGATCTCAAGTCGATGAGCTAACCTTCCACCAAAGAAGAAACTAAATGTAAAGCAAGCAGAAGGAAGGAAACAGGAAAGATTAGAGCAAACTTAACCAAGTAGAGAATAGAAAAAGAACAGAGAGAAACAAAAGTTGGTTCTTTGTAAAGATCAACAAAATTGATAAACGTTTTAGCTAAACTGATCAGAAAAAAAAGAGAAGACTCAAATTACTAAAATCAGGAATGAAAGAGGGCATTACTACCAACCTTAGAGAAATAATAAAAATAAGGGAATACAATGAACAACAATATGCCAGTGAGAAAACTTAGATTAAATGGACAAATTCCTAAAAAGACAAAAGCTACGAAACTGACCCAAGAAGGAACAGAAAATCTGACTACACTTACAAGAGTAAAGAGACTGAATTAGTAATTAAAAATTTCCCACAAAGAAAAGCCAAGGCCCAGATGGCTTCAGTGGTGAATTCTGCCTAACATTTAAATAAAGAAATATAAACCAATTCTACACAAACTCTTTCAGAAAGTTGAAAAAGAGAATTCTTCCCAAATGATGACATCATTACACTGATACCAATACCTAAGACACTACAAGGAAAACAAAACATTAAAGATCAGTATCTCTCCTGAGCATAGATGCAAAACTTCCCAACAAAATTTTAGCAAATCAAATGTGTGTGTGTGTGTGTGTAAAAAGGATAATGTACCATGATCAAATAAGGTTATCACAGGAATGCAAGGTTGTTTTAACATTCAAAAATAAAAATATTCACCATATTAACAGATTAAAAAAGGAAACTCATATGATTATCTTAAGAGATGCAAAGTATTTGACAAAATCTAGTATCTGTCCTGAAAATTTCTCAGCAAACTAGGAATAGAAGGGAACTTTCCTCAACCTGGTAAGTGGCATCTCAAGAAACCTATGAAAACATCATGCTCAATGGAGAAAAGCTAGATGCTTCTCCTGTTAGACAGGGTATAAGGCAAGGAGTCCCCAGTAATTTTAAGACTGTAACACCTGAAACCAATATAAAATAAAACTGAAAGAAGAAAAGATCGTAAAGGATTCCTGGTGTCAAAAATGTTGAGAGCCATTCATCTAGGAAAAGAAGAAAATTAATAATACAGGAGAGAGAAAGAAGAAATACTGCAGGAGCAGACAAGATGCTTCCACCTGAGTCAGAGTTTTTGCAGTCTTTACAATGGCAGACAAGAGCCTCCATGATCTGTCTTCCTGGGGCCTACTCTCTGCCCTCATCTGTGCACTGCACTTGTTCACCTTGTTCCAGCCACAATGGCCTACTTGCTGTCCATGAACATGCTGAACACACTCCCACCTTAGGGGCATTGCACTTACTTTACCTTCCACCTAGAATAACTCATTCCTCTTGTTATCTGTTCGTTCGGCTCCCCACTGCTTCAGACGTCTGTTCAAATGTCACTCTCAGAGAGTTCTCTCTCTGTGTAACTCCCACTCTATGCCATCCCAATCCAGGCACTATTTTCCTTACGCTGCTTTTTTACCATAGTATTTTTACTATCTGTCATATTATAAATGTTATTTGCTTATTCATCTGTTTCCTCCTGATTAGAATGTATGTTCCATGAGAGCAGGGACTTTCTAGTGCTGTTATGGTCACTACCGTATCCACAGTGTTAAGCAAATGAATTAATAGGTATATTCCATCCATTACCTTTTTCACTTACACCAGATTACACTGATGATGATCTACTCAAAGTACTAACTAGAACCTCTCACCCAGTGGTAAGAAGAGTCCTATGGTGACCTGACACCCTATCAGCCAGGTAGCCGTTAGAGTATAGAGATCATGTCTTCTTGATCTCTGCAGACCTACCACTTGGTACAGTGACTGCAACACATTAAATATGCAGTATTCTTCATTTAAGAATGAAGGAATGGAAAATGCAAATATACCCTCAGATAGCACTGTACCTTAGCCTCTTCTTGATTTTCCAAGGAAAACTCCATCAATTCATCTGAAATCTCCTCTGCCTGGTCTTTTTCTAGTTTTGGATTTTTATCCAATTTTGGAACTGTAGTGATGGGACTGCCCAGATATTTCATTTCACTTTCCACCAAGTTTCCATTGTCCTGCCAAGAATATTGACAATATTATAAATTATCCAGGACACTTACCTTACACCCTGTTAAAAAATTAACTCAAATTAAATCAAAGACCTAAATGTAAGAGCTAAAACTATAAAACTCTTACAAGAAAACACAGGGGGGAAACACTGGATTTGGCAATGATTTCTGGGATATGACATAAAAGCACAAACATTTTTCTTTTAAAAATGGACAAACTGAATTTCATCAAAATTTAAAACGTTTGCATATCAAAGAATAGTATCAAGAAAGTAAAAAGGCAACACACAAACTGGGAGATATTTGCAAATCACATATCTGATAGTGTGTGTGTGTGTGTGTGTATACACAGACTATATATATATGTATAATCTGTCCAGTAAAAGCCCAGACATTGTTAATATAAGGAGAACAGTTTATGCACCATCAATGTAACCTGGCAGCCAAGGAGAGTGGACTAGGAGACACATGTGTGAACAATGACAGCTTCACCGTAACTAGTCAGTGGGGGCAACAGACATTGTGTGAGCATGTGTATTGTGTAGCTGTTGCATTCAAAATGACTGAGCGAGTAGAGCAACGAATCTGCATCAAATTTTGAGTTAAGCTTGAACATTCCTCCACGGAAACTATTTGGATGATGTGATGAGTGCAGTGCAAATAAAAGCATGGCACAAACACTTCAAAGATGGTCAAGGATCTGTTGAAAGTGATCCACATGCAGGAAGGCCTGCAACAAGCAGAACAATGAGAATGTTGAATGTATATGAGTTGCCATCAACAAAAATCAGCAGCTGACAGTACCAGAACTAGAAGCTGATTTGGGGATTCTAAAAACTCCTGTGTCCGAGATTTTGACAAAGGATCTTGGTATAAAATGCGTTGTGGCAAAATTTGTTCCACCACTTCTGCTACCAGAGGAGAAGGAACTTCATGCTGCAATTGCTAATGACTTGAAACAAACTGCTACCAATGAACCACATTTCCTCAAGAAGGTCATAACCAGAGATGAAGTGTGGGTCTATAGCTATGATCCGGAAATGAAGGCCCAGTTGTCCCCATGGAAGTCACCTGGTTCTCCATGCATGAAGAGGGTACGGCAAAGTGGCAGCAAAATCAAGACCATGTTAACTTGGTTTTTTGATTGGGAAGGTGTTGTCCATCACAAGTACACCCCTCCAGGCCAAACAATTAATAAGGAGTACTATCTCAATGTTCTCCATCAGTTGAGAGATGCAATACAATGAAAACAGCTGCGGCTATGGGCAACTGGTGATTGGCAGTTTTATCACAACAACGCACCCGCTCATGCATTATGCCTCGTGCAGAGTTTTTTTGAGAAACATAAAATCACCCAGGTGACTCAGTTCCACTACAGCCCAGATTTGGCATCCTGTGACTTCTGGCTTTTCCCAAAACTAAAATCACCTTTGAAAGGGAAGTGATTTGAGACTGTCGATGACATTCGGGAAAGTACAATGGGGCAGGTGATGATGATTGGGAGAACTGTGTGAGGTCCCAAGGCGCCCACTTTGAAAGAAACTGAGGCATCACTGTCCTATGTACAATGTTTCTTGTGTTTTCTTCAATAAATGTCTCTTTTTCATATTACATGGCTGTATACTTTCTGGACAGGTCTTTTTGTGTGTGTGTGTGTGTATGTGTGGTGTATGTGTGTGTGTGCACACACACCTACAACCCAACAACAACAGAAACAAATAGGGCTTGAATAGAGATTTGTCCAAAGATGACATACAAATGGCCAATTAGTACATTAAAAAATGTACAACCTGTCATTCAGGAAATGCAAATCAAAACCACAATGAGATACTACTTCATATTCATTAGGATAACTAGTATATTTTTAAAAAAAAGACAATAATAAGTATTGTCAAGGATATGGAGAAATTGGAATCCTTGTATATTGCTCTGGGAAATGTCAAATGGTGCAGCTGCTATGGATAACAGTATGGTAGTTCTCTGAAATACTAAACAAGAAATTACCAAATGATCCAGCTATTCCATTTCTGGGTATACACCCCAAAAAGTTGAAAGTATGGATTTGAACAGATATTTGTATACAATGTTCATAGCAGCAGTAGTTATAATAGGTAAAAGATGGGAATAGCACAAAAGTCCACCACAAATTAATGAATAAGCAAGATATGGTATATATATAAAATGGAAAATTATTCAGTCATAATAAGGAATGAAATTCTGTTACAAACATGAATGAATGTTGAAGACTTTATGGTAAGTGAAATAAACCAGACAGAAGAGGACAAATGTTATATGATTGCACTTGCAGGAAGTATCTAGAGTAGTCAAATTCACGGGACAGAAAGTAGACTAGAGGTTACCAGAGGCTGGGAGAAAAGAGGAATGAAGAGTTATTATTTAATGGATAGAGTGCTTCTATTTTGAATGATGAAAAAATTCTGGAAATGGATAGTGGCGATGGTTATACAACATTGTGAATGTACTTAATGCCACTGGATTGTACACTTAAATATTGTTAAATGGTAAATTTTATGGTATGTATATTTTACCACTCAAAAAAATCACACACATAAAAAAGACTATTCAGTAATTTACCATGCTCCAAGTCTTCCCTTCCGCCAGGAAATAAAAAATCTGAAAGACGATCAGCTTTATCTACCTAGGATGGGATATGTTAAAATGGCTTTCCCATAGGGTTGAGATTAGAATCCGATCTCTGGAGTACCTTGAGTTCATGGTCTACTAAAAGCAAATGAGCGCCTGGGTAACTTAAGACTCCAGTAGCTAAGCAGACAAAGGACACAATCATTCACTAGACGAAATATACCTGGTTAATATTCAAGTAAAATCACTAATAATTAGTTTATTAAACATTTTACCTAATTAGCAATTTTTTAAAACAATAAATAATTTACCCACATGAGCTATAAATTTCTCATAAAACTGTAAATTCTTTCTTTTCAATTTTTAAAAAGATTTTGTTTATTTACTTTTAGAGAGAGGGGAAGGGAGGGAGAAAGAGGAGGAGAGAAACACTGATGTGTGAGAGATACATTGATCAGCTGCTTCTCGCAAGCCCCCAACGGACCTAGGCAGCAACCCAGACATGTGCCCTGACTGGGAATTGAACCAGCAACCTTTCGGACCACAGGACAGCACTCAATCCACTGAGCCACACCAACCAGGGCAAAATTGTAAATTCTTATAACTTTTTTGAAAGGAATTTGGCAATATGTATCAAAAATCTTTAAAATATTTATACCTTCACCCTGCTTGGTATGGTTCAGTGGGTTGAGCGCCAGACTATGAACCAAAGGGTTGCTGGTTTGATTCCCAGTCAAGGGCATATGCCTGGGGTGTGGGCCAGGTCCCCACTTGAGGGTGTGTGAGAGGCAGTCGACTGATGTTTCTCTCACACATGGATGTTTCTCTCCCTTTTTCTCCCTCCTTTTCACTCGCTCTAAAAAAATAAATAGAATCTAAATAAATAAATATTTATGCTCTTTAATCCAGTAACTATAATTCTTTGTACTAATTCTAAAGAAAAAAATCTATAACATAGGCAAAGATTTATGCTCAAGAATTTACATGATAGCATTATTTATAAAAGCAAAATTTGGGTATCACTAAATATCCAACATGAGGGAAGTACAGACATAAATTATGGTCCATTAATTAGAAAAAAAATCCATTAAAAACAATGTTTAAAAAATAATAATGGTTTTATTCACAATAGCCATGGAAACAACCTAAATGTCCTTCAATGGATGTTTGGATAAAGATGTTGTGTATACACACACACACACATACACACACACACACACTGGAATACTACTCAGCTACAAAAAAGAATATTGCCATTTTCAACAACGTGGATGGATGTTGAGAGTATTATGCTAAGTGAAATAAATCAGATGAAAAAGACAAGAATGGTATGAATTCATTCATATGTAGGATGACACACAAAAAGCAACAAACTGGCCCTGGCTGGGTAACTCGGTTGGTTAGTGTTGTCCTGATATGCCAAGGTTGTGAGTTTAATCCCTGTCAGGGCACATATAAGAATCAACCAATGAATGCATAAATAAATGAAACAACAAACTGATGTCTCTCTCTCTCAAGTTTATAAACAAAAATTTTTTTAAATAAAAGAAGATTAAAACAACAGTCTTAAATTAAAAAAAAAAAAAAGCTGATTAGGACAGCCAAAAACATGGGTATAACTTAGTTAATGTGAGAAAAGTATAACAGTAGCTATCTTTTATGTATACTGACCTGGAGGAAACGGTGGGAGGCAGGGAAAAAATGGCTAGAAAAAGATTAGCACTCTGGCTGGGTAGCTTGGATAGTTAGAGAGTTGTCCCAATATGCCAAAGTTGCAGGTTTTATCCCTGGTCAGGGCACATATAAGAATCAACCAATGAATACATAAAAATAATCTGAACAACAAATCAATGTCTCTGTCTCTCTCTTTCTCCCTTCCTCTCTCTCTCTAAAAGCAATTAAAAAGACAGAGAGATTATTTAGAGAATTATCTTAGTGATAAGGCAGCTCTGGAGAAGTCAGTTTCAACTTGGGACTCAAGGATGGTCTGAAGCTCAGACCAAAAAGGACCATGGCTTTCTCAGAATAGGGACTAAAAAGCTAGATTAAAGGAGAAATAAGAAATGAAGAAGTCTAGCCCCGGTCTATGTGGCTCAGTTGGCTGGGCATCATCCCACAAACTAAAAGGTTGCGGGTTTGATTCCCCATCAGGGCACATGCCTGGGTTACAGGTTCAGACCCTGGTGGGGGCACATACAAAAGGCAACCAATCATTTCTCACATCGATATTCTTTTTCCTTTCTTTCTTCCTTGTTTCCCCTCTCTCTAAAAAATCAAAAATAAAAATAAAGAAAAAGAAATTAGGAACTCTAGACTTGTATGTGAAGTCAGGTAATAGTCTGTGAACAAGTTATGTACATTATTCCTACTTGTTTATTTAAAAATGTCCTCAATTCCTTAGACAACACTAACAGATTTTTTTGTCCTTAAACCAATAAATGGAACATGAGTACAATGATGATCTATTATGCAAGACTTGGAGCTGGGTTTCTGTTCTAGGGTCAAACCTTAAAGAGAAAAACAGAAAACAAACCATAAAGAAATGTTTTTCCTATAATGATGCTATTCGTTTGTCTAGCATACTGAGGCATAATGAGCTCGAGGTCTCCTGATACCAATGACTTGCTCTGCTCAAAGGAATACAACTGCTAATGTATCTAGGTTTCCATTAGACACTCACATTTTCTTTATTTGTGGATGAGGTACATATTGCATCTTTCTTCCTGTTGCCATGATCCAAAGCATTCGGTGTGCTACAAAGCAGCTGTGCCTACAAGAGATGGTTTTTCGAGAACATTCAGCAACCTCCAGCCACATGTAAACTGGAAACCCTCTGTCTTCTACCGGAGAAACAAAGCCAAACCTAAGAAAGAGGATCTACTCACTGGGCTGCATTTTATAAGGCGCTGGTGATGATTCCTGCAAAAAAACCAAACCAAAACAAAACAGTTAGTTTAACCCCAAATACTGTTTGGTTATTCACCAGTAGCTTGGGGCATACCATTCCTTTCTTGAACTCTAGGATCCCTATACCTAGTTGATATGTCTATTCCAGTAACAATACATAGGGTGCTGTCTGTGGTAAATATTAAGACATTGAGTGACATCCTGAAGATAAGGTCCTTATTTTTTATTTGCATATGTATACATGACCACACGTATACACAGATATGCATAAAAGATGATGATTTTGTCCTACATCTTACATAGATGGGTATATCACAATTTGTAATATACTAATTTTCCAGCATTGACTAGTGAGAGCTAATATATATACATATTTTGTCATGAATTTCTATCCCCCTTCCAGGAGTTCATTTGGTCTACATGGGTTAGGGTATTTTAAGCAATTCAATGAAAGTACAAATAACACAAAGTAAATTTTTCACATGTTTTGATAAAAATAGTCACTGAAAGCCTTCCCTAGTGTACTAAAGTGGCACCTAATTCACCTAAATATCAAAGGATAAAGTTCTAAAAAGAATAAAAGAGTCAAAGAGAAAACTTACAATAAGTTTAAGAAGTTGAGTTAAAATTATTTTTCATTTCTTTGAGTATTCCCTGACTGAGCATTTAAAGATCTCCAACAAAGAATCTTCATTGGTAATAATAACAAATATTCTTTTATAAAAACTTAATTTTTAATTTTTTTACATTACCTTTTAGTTCCCTTATACCCTCCTTCCCCAGCAATCACCACACTGTTGTCCATGTCCATGAGTACTTTTTCCTTTTTGTTCAATCCCTCTACCCCTTAAGCTGACCCCCACTAGCTGTCATCCTGCTCTCCATCTATGAGTCTACGCAATACATACTCTAAAATACTTTGGCAGGTGCTAAGAATTAAATGAAAATTTAATCCTTACAATGGCTGTTTATAAGAAGTGCTATTATTATCTCCATTATTGTTTTTCTTTATTATTAATGAAGAAATTGAGGTGTGGTGAAGTTAAGAAACTTGTCAGAGTCATAGTTGGTGAGGTAGCAAGCCACTAGAATCCAGACATACTGATTCTACAGCCTACACTAGGCACATTTAAGCACTAATATACAGTACTACTCACATGCAGGTACAGCCTATGTCTAAGTGCAGTATAAACCATTTTTAACGATAATACTGATTGTGTGTGATGGTTAAAATAAATAGCCTTCCTTTTCACAACACTCTGGAAAACTTAAAAACCTTTCAAGGGAAGGATATAGGACTCCAAGCCCATTATACCCAAAGTGAAATGTTCTATACTCTGCAGAGTTTGCATAGAATAAAATCCTATGCCAGTGCTGAAAGGTTTTAGCATGAGGTTTGTTTAGCAAAAGAACTTACATTTGAGCTATCTCTATTTCCTGAGGTCCTGAAGAATCCAAAGGACCTGCAATCAGATATGAAGTTATTCTTGTCCATGCACCCTGTCTTTCCTTCCAATTTTCTTCATTACCATATTAATTTCAAAGCTGACCTTCTAAACACAAAGGGTCTTGATAAGTACCAATTTCATGGTAAAAAGGCCAAGTTAATAGAATCTTAAGAATTTACATGTGTCACTGAAAGACAAATTGCCGTACGAAACTAGTTTTTTGCCCTGGCTGGTGTGGCTCAGTGGATTGAGCACCGGCCTGTGAACTGAAAGGTCGTCGGTTTGATTCTCAATCAGGGCACATTCCTGGGTCAATGGTCAGGTCCCCAGTTGGGGGCATGCAAGATGCAATCAATCAATGTGTCTCTCATACACTGATATTTCTCTCTCTCTCTTTCTCTCTCCCTTCCCCTCTCTCTAAAAGTAAATAAAATCTTTTTTAAAACAGGAGGTTTTTTCATGACTGGAAAACAATGCTTATCGATCAGGAAATCTGAAATTAGAACAAATACTAAAATGGTTAACTAGTAAAACATAGGGCTCAGATCCTATACAAACACAAGAATTAGCTGACAAAGTCTTTATTTATGTTGGTTTCTTTGCCTCTGCTGATATTAGACTAGGTCATAAAACTTCTCATCTTAACTACTACTTTCATTCCCATCATTCAGTGAATTTCAATTCATACCATCAATCAGCCAACAAAATATTCCTCCCTGTCTAAAATTTTCAAATGCAAAGTGGCCCTGGCTGGTGTGGCTCAGTGGACTGAGCATCAGCCTGTGAACCAAGTCCGAGTTGCTGGTTCAATTCCTGGTCAGGGCACATGCCTGGGTTGTGGGCCAGGTCCCTAACTGGGGGCATGTGAAAGGCAACTGACTAATGTTTCTCTTCCTCTCTTTCTTCCTCCCTTCCCCTGTCTCTGAAAAATCAATCAAGAAATAAAATCTTAAATGCCAAGTGACTCCCACTAATCACTTTTCTCTTGCCATTGGCTTGATCATTCTCCTCAAAAATCCTTTAGGTACCCACAGAATTCCAACTTCAAGGTTCTCTACCTGCTTTTACCACCTTCCATGTCCATCTTACTACCCTGACCTCTCCCTTAAAAGTTATTCTTTCATGGCCCTGGCTAGGTAGCTCCGTTGGTTAGAGCATTGTCCAGATACTCCAAGGCTGCAAGTTCAATCCCTGGTCAGGACACATACAGGAAGCAATCAATGAATGATGAACGGAGAAGTGGAACAACAAAATAGATGTCTTTCTCTCCTTCTATCCTTCTCAAATCAATAAATAAAAATTAAGGAAAAAAAGCTATTCTTTCTCTTGAAGCTTTTACCTCCCTTCTCCCCGTCAGTTCCATCAAGATCTGCAGGAGTGGTAAGCTGAGTGGCAGACACCGCCCCACTGCTAAGATTCGAAAGATCAAGGCAACATTTCGGAGTTCCTCTGTTGAGACATAATAGTACATCAATATTCTCATTAGGATGTAATATTCATAAAAGGAAAAGATCATGTTATCCTCAATTTGAAAGCCCCCTCAATGATTATTACATAATCTGAATAAATCCAATTGCTTTTGGAAATATTTCAGACTATGCTGAGAAGAATCTCCTACCTTTTCTCTTCTCCAATAATCTGTACCTAATTTTCTCCTCACCAACATACTGAGACTCTAGGGTTGTTGTTTTTTTTTTTAATTGAGGACCAAAGTTTATTGACTGAGGTAGATCTTGACTCCACATCTTCTGCTCTGTACACCATGAGCACACGAATTTGATTTCTTCCTGAAGTCTCTAGTACTTCTCAAGTCTATAACTCTCTAACTTTGCTAGCTGAGGTATTAGGGCATGGCATAGCCAAAACTCAAAGTACAATTACACTAATATTAATACTAATAAAGTCCCTGGCTGGTGTGGTTCAGTGGATTGAGTCCCGGCCTGAGAACAGAAACATCACTGGTTCCATTCCCAGTCAGGGCACATCTGGGTCCCTGGTTGGGGGTTTGTGAAAGGCAGTCAATCTATGTATCTCTCACACATCAATGTTTTTCTCCCTCTCTTTCTCTGTCACTTCCCCTCTCTCTAAAAATGAATTAAAATCTTTACAAAATACTAATAAAGTGATCAACTCATATAATGCAATAGTTTTCAAAGACTTTTCCCACACATCACAGAATTTGATTCTCACAAGATCCTAGTAAGGTAGGGAGAGATTATTTCTATGTCACAGAAAAGAAGCCTGAGTATCAAAAGGGTCACACAGTCCAGGGCTAAGACTTAAACTTAGATCTTTGAGCTAGGGTAATTTTTTTTTTTAACTCAAAAACTGCTTAGAAAAGCAAAGGAGATAAGTGTGAAAAGAGGATTTACCCAGACAAAACGCTTAGGTTTGCAGAATCACCAAAAAGTTCATTCACTGGCGTTCTTGGGAGATCTGGACAGATGGTAAAGGAAGTCTCTCTCTCCAGGAGCAGGTTTAGTATCTTCCTCTGATGGCACCGAAAGCTGGGTCCTGTGTTAGGACTTCCCTCCTCTCTGGTGGATGAACTGAGTTCTGCAGACATAGTCTCCGGGAACTTAATAAGAAAAAAATAAAACCTAGCTAAGAGGAGAACGTCATCTATATCGGCACATTACAGATCGCCCAGCTTTCACGACCTCCTCCGCCCAGCAGCGGCCCAGTGGATCGGCACCGGGGGATGGGCATCCCCAAACGGTGACTCAGTCCCCACTTGACTTGAAGGTTAAATGACACTTGCCTGAAGAAGCCTGGCCTTTTCGTCGGAACGTGAACTTACCGAGAGGAAACCCCAGAGCTTTAAAGCAAAAATGAAAAGAAGACTTTGACTTGTTCGGTCCCACACAGCTCGTGACTCCTGACCCGGAAGAACTCAGGTCTCTTAACTCGCGACAATACGTAAGACTCCTGAATTGTTTGTGGGGCTATGACAGGCCTCTGAGGGAAAAGGGGTCTCCGAGGTTCCGGCGGAGATGGGTACGGTCTTACCTCAGGCTTGAGTCTGACATTTACCTTCAGGAGAAAGGGAGGTGGATGGGGGTCAGTCACAGGGAAGACTTGAGCAGAATTAAAGGAATTCTGGGGAAAGGAGGCAATTAACCACAATGCAATTCTACTTCTCGGCTGGATAGGCCAGAGACCGAATGTGCCGGTTCGCTCCTCAGGGCCTCAGAACAGGAATATCAACAGCCACAGGCCTTGACAATTCAAACCTTCCGCCCTCCCAATAACCTATCCTGCTCTCCTCTAAGATCAGTTAACCAATCTTCGCGCGTCCGCCCACAACACCCTCAGCCAATCGTTTGGCTCGTCCATCACCGGGGGCGTGATCTTGCGCTGAAAGGAGCACAATTTGCCTCCCCCCTCAACCAGAGCAGGATACCGATTGGTCCACCAGCGTAGGGCCAGCCCCTTAATAAGCCCCGCCCCACTCGAGCCTGGTGCACCATTGGCTTTCCCTGTGGCCAATCGCCTCACCCTCCCTGATCTTTTGCTTCGCTCTGCCCCTCCGACCCCGGGAGATTTAAATTGCACCTCGCTAGGGACGTCCTGTCCCTAAGTTAGTATCTGGAGGAATTATCCTGGATAGTAGGATGTTTTAGACTTTTCTTTTTCCTTGCTTCTTTCTCGTGCAATATACGTAATTTTCCCTCTTAGTTTGGTAGCCTTGCGCTGGAGATGGAACATTTGCCTTGGGTGTGGCAGAGGCTGGGGCAAGACAGGTGTGTGTATTCATGCTAAGCGACATTGGCCCCTTTCAAGAGCTTTCTAGTAAGATCTCCATTTTAGTGCGCAGCATTTCTAAGATGCCAGGTTATGTGAGTGAAGGAAATTCCTTTTCAGAGAAAGCAGGGAAGTTGAATTATCTCTTGGCATAATCCTTATCACAATCCAAAGGATCTCAAAATTTGGTTGTTTATGGAAATTTGAGCTTTAATTAGGTGATATCAAGAATTTATTCTTAATTTTGGGGACTTGCTTGTAAGTAATCCTGTGGAGTGGTGGTGGGTATAGATGGAACAAGATTGGCCATGAGTATTGGGTGATGGGTAACTGTGGGTCTATTATATCAGTGCTCTCAAAATTTAATCTACATACTAATTCACCTGGGAATCTTGTTAAAATGCAGATTCTGATTAAGTAGGTCTGGGTTGGGGCCCAAGATTCTTCTAAAAAGCTCCCAGCTGATGCTTTGCGTACTATACTTTGAATAGAAAAACATTATGCTCTCTCTTTACTTATCTGTATATTTGAAATTTTCCATAATAAAAAATGTTTTGAAATAACCTTGCAAGTTCTTTAAAATACAGGCCCCCCAAATGATGATTCAGTAGGTCTAGAATGGGGCCCAGGAATTATCAAGGTCCCCAGATGCTACCCATGCAGATGGCTTGCAGCCTAGACTTTGAGAAACAAATCAGAAATGCAACCTTTACCTTTGAGAAACAGTAAGTCAGAAATACAACTTTTAGTTGATGTCAGGATGTTGGTGGTGGTGGTGGCAGAGAAGTGCAGTGTAGTCAGCTGGGTGTTGACCTAAAACTTTTTCATCTGTAGTATCTGCTTTCCCAGATACTACATAAAACATTGTGAAGAGTCTTTGCCCTCTAGGATAGAGATGGTGAGTGTGGGAGTCAGCACAGAGCCCTGCCATGCCAGGTGAGTTTGAAAATCAGGCTGGGGATAAAGGGAGTGTGGGATGAGTTGGTTTCTGCTTTGATAACTATATTCACACTTCATGTGACCACTATATACTCCCCCACAGGTGGGAGGTAGAGACAGATGAAACTGTCCTACAGCGGCGGCAAAAGCAGATAGATTATGGCAAGCGCACACCTGGTTACCAGTGCTTTCTGCAGCAGGTCCCCAAGTAAGTGCAGTTGTGGACAGTCACAACAAGAATGTCAGTCAAGTGGCTTTGGTTCAATGTCAGGTGGTAAAAATATACTAGAATCTGAGTGGTCTAACAAACTTGCAGCATTACAAAAACAAACTCTTCTGCAATCTAGCCCCAAGGTTAAGTTTCCAAGATTTTTAAAAAATGGAACAAGTCATACTTGGCCCATAAGACTTTTTTTTTAAGCCTATCTTTAAAAAAAAAAAAAGCCTCTATTCATGTTTGCTAATGAAGTTTTTTTTCTTTCCAACCATTTTTACCTCATGCCTCCAGCTGACTTGGCTAACTGCAATATATTTGCCTAATTATATGTAAGTTTACATGCATACATACAAACTAAATGTATTAAAAGGTAGAATGTATTTGAAAAGAGATGCCAAATGCTTTTATATGTATTTTGACTTCTGAGGGAATTGGAATATCTAACTTACCCTTCTCAGAAGAAAGAATATTGGGGAGTTAGGAAGTTTGATGTTTAATCCGATTTGAAGATTTATTTTTTGTGTTGGACTGAGGGCATTGATTGTACCTTAGTCTCAGAGAATCCCTAATGAGCCTCCTGATTCACTGTGATAAGCAATGAGTTGTACCCTTTCACCTTGACCTCAGTCTGACTCATATTTGTTGCCAGGGCACAACGACAGCCAGGACTTCATCCTCAAACACCAAACAAAAACAGAAGGTACAGCCGCCGCTCCTGGGATGCCCAGATCAGGCAATGGAGAAGAGCCCTACATTCCTGGGATCCCCCCAGCCAGCCTCTGCAGGGCAGGGGGGCTGAGGGGTATGTGCACTATTCTTGTTTCCTTTCTTGAGTGGTGGACTGAGCCCTACCTCTCTCCATTTTGCAGAGTTTTAACTTTTACTGGCTGAGTAGGGAGAGTCTGAATGAAGTATGTGTTCCTCTAACTCTGCTGCCTTCCTAGGCAGGGAATGGAGAGTCTCTTAGAACCAATGGATTCCACCCCTTCGGATGACCTCCTGAATTACCCGCTCCAGCCTCTGGAACCCTCAGAGAATCTGGATGGAGACCAGAAGGGAGGCCAGGTAGTAATCCTCTGCTGAAACTCCTCCCACCGCTGGTTCTACTTTCTCACTGATCACAGTTACTTATCTGTCCCAGATGTGAGTGGGGTACAAAATACTTAGGGAAAACAGATATCTTTCAGGGGACTTGTTGCTATCTGCAGGGTCAGACAGAGATGGGGTCTAGTCCATGAGGTCACAATTAAGACAGGGTTCAAGGTAGTAGTCCAAGAACAAAAGAAGGAAAATACGGCAGCAGGAAAAAATAACATGTTGTGAGTAAAAAAAAAAAAAAAAAAGAAGAAAAAGAACAAAAAAACTTGAGAACTAAAAGTGGCATAAGGATATTTAATTATAGTTTGTAATGCGGGGAGTTGAACTTGCACTGGCGGCTATTTTATACTTGATGAAAGAGGCATAATCTTCTTCCAAAGTGAAGCCTGAAACCTGACTTGCAGGGTTTATTTTTTAACTCTAAGTTTCTTTCAATGTTTTGCAAATGAGCCAATGCTAACTTAACCTCTTATACTCTATCGTCTAACTTTAGTAAACATGATTAATAATAAAAAGGAGGATCATCTAGTAGAGAAGACCTGGGGCTTTAGAACTTCAGGCTGCTTTTTGAATATTACCTTTGTCTACCACATGGAAAGTCACTTAACCTCTCCAGCCAGTTCATCTGTCAAATAAGGAGATTTTGTAAGCAAAAATGAGAATATATATTTAAAGTATGTAGCATGGTACCTGGCATATAAGTGCTCCGCAATAGCAATTATTGGAAACCACGTCTCCTATAACTTCATGGCCCCTGCCAGTTCTTTTGCCAGATGGAAGTGTGCACGGCAAGGAAATGTGAAGTACACCTTTCCTTCACCCCATTTTTCTTGACAAGTACCTAACTTTCCCTCTACTTTTCTTTTCCAGTTTGCAGACTTGGTGGCTCCTGACTCCTGCCTTCCCTGGCTGTGTGCAGATCATACACACTGGTTCTACTTTCTAACTGATCGCAGTTACTTATCTGTCCCAGACTTGAGTGGGGTACAAAATATTTGGGGAAAACAGATATCTTTCAGGGGACTTGTTGCTAAGGGTAGTAGTGAGGATTTACTTGCATGACTGCTACTTTCTAATCGATTAAAAAATAAATCTAAAATTCTGCCCTACAAAGAGATCACAACACGAAGGCATTGTTTGTTTAAAACCTCCCCTTTTCCAGGTTTTGCCTGTCTCTCTAAACCTTCTTTGGTAGATGAGGCTCAAATTTACATAAGACCCAGAAACCATCTAGCTGTTCCCCAACCTCTTCTCCAACTAACGTCTGTGTCCACATGCAGTCTTTTCAAAAAGGACTTAAACTTTGGCTGAGGTGGGAGGTGGTGGCAGTGGTGGTGATTTAATAAAAGATGAATTATTCTACCTGAAGAGGAAATATAGCACCATCAACATCTTTTCCCCATCAGCCTGTTTCCTCCCTCCGGGTCTTAAGGAAAATAGTCCAGCTGTAACCACCGTACTCCCCCCCCACCCCCCACGCGAGCTCCTGAACCGCCTATGATGTCATAATCACAATCCCATTACCTCATCCTGTTGGGGGGGGCGGTGCGTAGAGGGAGGAGAAGGAGTGAACAGCCCTGGGCCCCACTCAGCTTTACAAAGTGTTTTGGGTAAGGGCTAATTACAAAACCAAATGGGAACAGCACCCCAACTATTATAAGTACTGGATTTATAAAGGTTCGAGCCGATCCGGCCGCTGGAAGAAGGGCTCCTGGGACTCAGAGCAGGCCCTAATCGGCGCTGGGACTACACTTCCCAGAAGCCTCCAAGCCGCGGGCAGGTCCTCTGCTGGGGGAAGGGGGATTCCTTCAGAGAGGTGGCGGCAGAAGGTGGGACAGGAGAGCAGGTGAGATGGGCCTTGGCTAATACTGTTACGCGGCCCTAACCTGTTAGAGGGCTGTACTTGGGCCGATATAGAAATGCAGGGCGGAGGCGATGGCTTTGTTTACCTTCGTCGGACACGGCCTCCCCCGCGGGTTTCGAGATATGCCTATAACTGGACCCGTCCACCGTCTACAATATTTTGGAGGGGTTGACTCAATAGTGAAGAAACCGCCCTCATCCTTAAATCAAAGAGCCGGGCTCCTTCCCGACAGTGCTTTCTTAACAAGAGTTTGAGAGAGAAACAACGCGGGTCTAGAGCCTTCGTGGACGGTTCCGGGGGACTCTGTGAACTGGAGAGGTTCCCCCACTCTCCTGAGAGGCCCGTTGGTTCGCGCCGGCGCCTTTTAAGGGCACCGTGGGGCGAACCGAGCGCTCAGAGCTGCTCCGGCCGCGGCCCTGGGAACTGAAGGAGCCGCGGTAGGTGGCGGAGGGCAGGTGGCTCTCAGGCCTCGGGGTGGGCACCTCAGCCTCCGCTCCCTCCTTCCCTCTTTCCCTTCCCCCAGCCCGGCCGCCCGCGCGGCAGGGCCTCGCCGTCCGCCTCCGCGGGGAGAGCACGGGACCCGGTGGGGGAGGGGGTGGCTGAGTGCTAAGTCCCATACCCTCTCCATCCCCTGCGTCCTGAGTTCGCTTCCGCGGCCAGATGATGGAAGCTAATTGGGAAGAGGGGAGCGACGAGCCCCTTGAGCGAGCCCTGGCGCCCCCCCCGCCGGGGGCCAGCGGACGCCCCATGCCCCACCCCGCGGGGACAGACAGGGCAACCGAGGGAGAGGTTGAAGACTGGAGGGGGCCTAGCCTTTTGCTTCTTCATCGGAGTGGGGGGAGGGGTTCTCCCCACTTGTCACCCCTATCCCCGCCAGAGCCATATGGGGGACGAGCAGTCAGGTCCCCACTTACCTGTTCATGCACCTCCCAGCTTCCCTCATGTTTTCCTTCAGTCTCCCCCAGAGACGTGGGGCTGGGACCTGGGAGAAGGTCCCCAGGGGATTGGTGACTCTCCTCCCCCTTAGCCTGACTTGATCCTAGGTTCTCCAGGTTTCAGCACAACCTTAGCATCTCTGAAACCCGAATGTCCGGGGTTACTGCCATCCAGTAGGAGACGGGGTGAGGGTCCAACCTTTATTTTAGGGGGCCGATGGTGGAGGGAAAGCCTGGATCGAGAGTTGGGCCTGGCGGGGTTGTGGGGAGGGCCTTAGCGGCCTGCCGCTCTGTGCAAGGCTGAGCCCCGTGCCAGTTAAGCTGAGAAGTTTTAACTTGTTTAGTGAACGTTCAGGGCTCTCTGCCTCCCAAATACACAAAATGGAAGGGGAAGGAAGGCGGTAAGAGAGGGCTTCTTACACTTTTTTCTATGCCTGCCTGAGAAAGAGGAGGCCCCTCGCAGAGCTGGTTTGCCTTCTTTTGTGTCCTGGTTTGATTCCTTATGGCTTCCGTTCTGTTCCCCCTCTCAGCCTGGCCTGTTTTAGGAAACTCGGGCTGAGAGTATCAGTTGCGTGGTGGTAGTTGCATTGTTCCAATTACCGCCGTGTGTGGCCACATCCCAACAATTAAAATGCAGAAAAACACGAAATCACTCTCTTCAGTTGATCCCAGAGAGGGCTGGGAGTTTGCTATTGGGCCAAATGCCTCATGAAAAGCTTGAAAGAGTTTTGCTTCACTCTCTGCTCTTCATGACTGGTCAGCCTGAAGCCTGGGGTCTCTGGGGTAAAAGCCTGCATTTAGGTTCCCTCTCTGGTTGATCTTTGAGGGTAGAGTTAAGAAACCAAGAGCAGAAGTGATATGAGCTTTAGCTTCTTCCACAGGAACATAGGGGAAACAGCTGAAGGGAGCTCTCAGGAAGCTGGAACTTTGTTCGGGGTTGTAATAATTATGCATGAAAATGATAGTTAACTATAATAATGATTGACTTCTCGCACACCATTCTTCCAAAAAATTCTTAAGTATGTCCACGTGTATTTCTTTGCTCTTCCATGTGGCCTGCCTCCCTCTGAGATAGGAATGGGGTAGAGATGATTCCCTTTTTTGTAAAAGGGGAAAGTGATCTTGCCCCCAAGGTCACAGAAGAGCTCTTTTGGACTTCTCTTGGTATTCAGGTGATGGAAGTTGATATCTAACCAAAGAGATAAACCCTGTTGCCTTCATCTTAATGATTGCAGCACTTGTGGCATGCTAAGGCTTTGTAGAGCGACAGAGTGGTGAGAAACAGCCTGTGTGGACTCCTGGTTTCCATAGGCCAGATGGTATGCTTTTTACATTTTGGTATTGTGTGTTAGGTTGTGTGTGACAGATTAAAATTATTCAGCCTGTTTTACATGGGTAAACTGAGACCAAGAAAGGCTGAGTGATTTGCCGAAACTGCCACAGCAAATTGGATCAGGATTTAGGTTTCTTGATAGTTTGTTCTCTCTACTGGCAAATGCTACATATACCCTCTGGTGAGCTGTCTGCCTGCTGGTCATTTCTGAGAATAGAATAATGGGACACTAGGTTAACCTCCCCTCCTCCCGTAAGTAAGGCCCCTCAGGCAATTATGTGGCCTTAAAGTGGGCTCTCTGATAGAGTTATTGTACTTCTACCAAAATTGACCTGAGAAAGAGCCTTGACTAATTGTATTCATGGCCTTTGAGTCAGATCAGACTAAAAAACTTAGTTGAATAAAGTCACAGAGTTGTTGTTTTTAACATCTATAGAGTCGAAATGTAATTGGAATTACATTGGAACTGTTTCCTTATCCTCTTCTCATTTTATAAGAGAATATGTGCAGTCTCTGTTGGAAAACTGTCACCTATCAGCTGGTCAGACTGAGGAAGAACTTAAACCTTGTTTACTCTTGTCTGAAGCAGAAAGTCATTCCTACAACCACTGCTCCTCCCTGTTCCCTATTATTATTTCTGTAGTTTAGGGAAAGGGCAGCTCTTTGTTTCTGACTGGAAGATGAAGAAAATATTGGGCTAATGAGAATGGAAGTAACCATTTGGTCATCCCTCTCTCACATGAGCTGTTTTCTTAAGTGGTGCTAGTATTCTAGGTAGACAGCAGAGCATGAGCCAGGTTAGGAGTGGCAAATAGGTTTCAACTTGCTTCCCAACTGCAGTTCATTTTACTGGATATCTGGACTGTGAAGCTTAGAATGTGTCTGAGGCTATGTGTAGGCTTAGCAGGAAAGAGCTGTGATCTCTACTGATGTCTGCCAGAGGCCTGGCATAAGGATGCTGTGGTATGTGTACCATGCATTTCCCATCTCTGGACCAGGTACATCTCTAATATCACTTGGGGCTGGTCCCTCTGTAATTGGCAGACTCAGCAGGCATGACTGGAGAGGGAAGTCCCAATGGTGCTAGAATGGTGCTGCAGTGGCAGAAGACGGCTCACGAGTGAGGTGTGGAAGAACAACAGGGAAGACATCCATCATTTGCTCCAAAGTGTGCAAGTCAGATCCTGGGGAGAATCATGATAACCCTGATCACTGAGCAGCTACAGAAGCAGACTCTGGATGAGCTGAAATGCACACGCTTCAGCATCAGTCTGGTAAAAGACCAGTCTTCCTGCTTCTCCACGATCCCCTCCCCCTTTTTTCAGAGGCTGTTTGTTGCTACTACTTCACCCTTGTCCTTTGCTATGTGAGTCATGGTACTTGTACTGGAAGAGCCCATTAAAAGCTCAAAAAACCCAACCCAAAAGGAAAGGGGCAGGGATTTTGCCACTCATAGAGAAGGGACACCAAAACTTGGGTGGAGAAGGGTTTGAGATATTGGAAGATGTGCATTATTTTACTCACTACTAACTTTGGAAAGACAAGAAGAAGAGAACACTTAGGAGTCCCTAACATTCCTATAGCCCAGGAATTGCAGGGGTGAGCTGAACAGGGCTTCTTGGAGATCCGTGCCCTGAACCTGAATCATCATTGGATATTCTCTCTCTTAGCCTTTGCCTGATCATGCAGACATCTCCAACTGTGGGAACCCTTTCCAGCTTGTGCCTGGTAAGGTATTGTGTTTGCATATATGTGTGTATACCCATATGTCCATCCACATATTTCTCTCATTGGTTTCCAGTGACTAAGACTAGGTATCCTACCTCCACAACTTTCTTGCCGGGTCACCTTCTGAGATGGGCACTGTCTCTATTTTATATATCATTATGTAATGTTGAACATTTCCTTGTTTTATATAGCTCTACATTATTGCACTGTAGGGACGTACCATATTTAATCAGTGTCCTATTAATGCATATTAGGTTATTTCCAAACAAACCCATAGTGATAGCCTTGCATGTATGTTATTTTGCACATGTGAAAATGTATCTGAGGTATAAATTCCTAGATTATGAATTATTCAATAAAAGGTCTATGATCATGGGGGCATTTGGGTGGAGGTGTCACTGTTGTGCAACCAGAGCTCTGACCCATGCTGCTATGCAGCTCATTTTCTTTTCTGGGATACCTGGCAAGGGAGGTCAGTTGTCAAAAGCATCTTCATTCAACTTCTTCCTCTGATTTATTAGATACTTGCTGAGAGCCAGGGATTGTGCAATACGTATAGAAGAGGACACATGCTCCCTGCCCTCATACAGATTAGTAGGGGCAGAACTGTCGACCAAAAATGTGAAGTGCAGATTTCCTCCATCTTCAGTGTGACTTCATATACTTCTCAGTTGTTCCAAATATCTAGCCCCTGCAGAATTGCAGTCAGCTAGCCAGAGGAACTTGGAGGAGGCCCTTTGTCCCTTAATGAGCTACCTCCTAAAAGTCAAGAGTTTTGGTTAGGATGCAATGAGAATCAATTCCTTTTAGTCCACTTCCCCTTCCACCTGCCAGTCTCCCAATCTGTTTGGATTTCAGAGCAGGCCTAGGGAAAGGGAATGAACGTCCCCAAGCAGGGTGCCACCACCAAAGGGCCTTCGCATCCTGTTTGCCCTCCCTAGGAATAAAAGTGATCTCTTACCAGCTTGATTACCTTACTATTCAACAACCCGAACTCCTGTCTTGGTGCTTCCGATACATGGGAAAGGGGAAAGGCTAAGGAAGGTTGAGCATAGGCCTTCTTTTCACAACCAGGGGCTGTGGGCTTGGGGAGCAAAGTAGGTCTAGGTTGAGTGGAGTGAAGGACGAGCAGGGTACACTGCACACACACGTTTACTTCTATTGTTTTACCTTTGAGAGGGAATGACGAGGCACTATATGAGAGTATATTTTCAAGTTTCACGTGGTTCCTCATAGTGGAGGCAGAATAGCATAGTGGTTAAAAAACCTAGCCTTAGAATCAGATAGACCTGGGTCTGAGTCCTGCTTTGGTCTTTTGATTGCTGCATGACTTTGGGCAAGTTATTGCACTTCCCTCATTTGTGAAATGGGCATAATAATAGTACCTACGTCATGAGGGTTTTGGGAAACCTCACATAAAGTGCTAAGTTACATTGTGGAGCACATATTAAGCTCTTAAAAGTATATTAACCATCATTAATATGATTTTTCTTATGAATCCTTTCCAGAAGGTGCTTCTTGGAGGGGCCTGCCCCGCTGTTCCTGTGCCGAGTTCCAGGACAGCCTCAACCTCAGCTACAACCCCTCAGGCTTGAGCCTGCACCTCAGACCACCAAGCCGGGGAAGTTCCCCACCAGAGCAGACCCTCTCCCAAGTCCTAAGCCCTGAGCCCCCTGACCCAGAGAAGCTTCCTGTGCCCCCCGCTCCTCCATCCAAGAGGCACTGCCGCTCACTCTCAGTGCCCGTGGACCTGTCTCGCTGGCAGCCAGTGTGGCGGCCTGCCCCCTCCAAGCTGTGGACTCCCATCAAGCATCGGGGCAGTGGTGGAGGGGGTGGGCCGCAGGTGCCTCACCAGAGCCCCCCGAAGCGGGTCTCCAGCCTCAGGTTCCTCCAAGCTCCCAGTGCCTCTTCTCAATGTGCCCCAGCCCACAGACCCTGCAGTCCCCCTTTCTTCAGCCTGGCCCTGGCCCAAGATTCCTCTCGACCCTGCGCTGCCTCCCCTCAAAGTGGCTCCTGGGAGAGTGATGCTGAATCCTTGTCACCTTGCCCACCCCAGCGCCGCTTTTCCCTGTCACCCAGCCTGGGCCCACAGGCAAGCCGCTTCTTGCCCTCTGCCCGGAGCTCCCCCGCATCGTCCCCAGAGCTGCCCTGGCGACCTAGAGGCCTCCGAAACCTTCCCCGAAGCCGCTCACAGCCCTGTGATCTGGATGCCCGAAAAGCTGGAGTCAAGCGGCGCCACGAGGAGGACCCCCGGCGGCTGCGGCCTTCCTTGGACTTTGACAAGATGAATCAGGTGGGACCAACCGGACTAAGGAAGCTTGGATAGGAGCAGAGGGACTCTATTCTTTCACTTTTGAGCTGCCCTAGTTCCATGCTTTCCTGGCAGGGCCACCGCTGGAGCTCCTTTCCGTCCAGGCTTTCACTAGGGTGATCTACCATCCCAGTTTGCCCGGGACGATCTTGGTTTTAACACTGAATCCTGAAGTCCCATGTCCTGTGAAACTTCTCAGCCCTGGGGGTTCCAGAGAAACTGGGGTGAAACCCATGTTATACCTTCCAACAGGGATCCAGATTGTCTTGCTAAAAGCACTTTACTTCCTCTCTGAGAATGCATAAGCCATTAAGTGCCATTATCATTGCCCTGCCCCCCTCCTGGTGCTCAAGGCTGGTTTTGCCACTTGCCCTTCACTGCTTTAAGTGTGTCTGGGAGAGTTTAAAACAGGCTGCTGCAACATTCATCTGTTCAGCAAATGTTTTTGACTTCCCAGTATGAGTGCAGTTGTCTTATGCAATTGCCCACTTTTTCATATTCTTCTTTCTAGACCACTGGGTCACAAACCTCTTTGAGAACTTAAACACTTATTCACAGAGTCACCCGTCCAACCAGTCAGCAAACATTTATTGGATACCTGCCATGTACCAGGCTCTGACTAGGTCCTGGCAGTACAGTAGTAAAATAGTCAGATGATATTCCTGCCCAGGTAAAGCTTATAAATGAGCTTCTAATCTTGAATCTTATAGAAACTATGGGCTCTTTCCTCAAAGAAATGTATGTGTATGCTGAATTTCCCCAATTTTATCAGAGAGTTCATAAACCTCACCCTAAAGCATGGGACTCTTGCCTTTAAGAACACTTTGAAATAGAGCTTGAGCCAGGATACTCTGGGATGTTAGTATCTTCCTTTGCCTTCTTAACTTTGTTGTTTGTTTGACAGAAACCATACTCAGGAGGTGTCTGTCTCCAAGAAACAGCCCGGGAAGGCAGCAGCATCTCTCCGCCGTGGTTCATGGCCTGTAGCCCCCCACCCCTCTCTGCTTCCTGCAGCCCCATTGGGGGTTCCTCCCAGGTGCTGAGTGAAAGCGAAGAAGAGGAGGAAGGGTCTGTGCGGTGGGGGCGGCAGGCGCTGAGCAAGAGGACACTGTGCCAGCAGGACTTTGGGGACCTGGACTTGAATCTGATTGAGGAGAACTAAAACTGAGAGGCTACTTCCTGGGGCCACACAGACTGACTCTCTTATGGCTACTAACAAGTGTCGAGGCCCCAAGTCTGGGGACCCAGCCTGGGAATGGGGGTGAGTTGAGGGCTCCGACTCAGGGCAGCCGGAAATCTTCTCGCTCCAGGAAGCTCGACCATGCCGAGAGACTGGCCGGGACAAGATAAACAGAGCTGGTGGCGGGAGGGACAGCCCCAGAGCAGACCCTTCCCATGGCGGCCCTGAGTGTGAGTATCCCTGCCACTGAGAAAGCAGTGGGCAGGGAAGGAAGGGGTCTGCTGACCCCAGCTCGGGGAATTTCACTAGCCCCTTTGCTTCAAAGGGCACTTGTGTCTTAGAATTTGGCCAGGGTGGGGGGGTTCACTCAGCCTCCTAGGAGAAATTGTGTGAGAGTGTGTGTGTGTGCATGGGCGTATACTTGAGGAAGGGTGTGTTTGCGTAGCCTTAGGGAAGGAAGGCAGTTGCTCCTTAACAGTAGAGCATCATGGTACCCCCAGGATCTTGAGTTTTCACAGGATAGTGGGCTTGTTCAAGGAGTCAGAAGGAGGGCACCAAGTTTTTCTTTTTTTCTAAGTAGCTCTGGAACCAGGCTTATAATCTATAAGCACTACTGGCTCTGCAAAGGATTCTGTTTGGGGGTACTGCAGGGTCTTTTAAGTGCTGTGACCTCAGCCAATGGTCTTTTCCTCAGGCCCACTCCCCTCCCCTAGATAAATTTAGTATTGGGGCTGGAGAGGGCTTTTCATGTTGATTCTGAACTGGCCTTTTTTTCTTATCAGATTGCCTAGGCTGTATACAACCTGCCTCTCACTCTCTAAGTAGATGCAAGCACATGTGGGTAACTGAGGCAGGGTTGAAGGGCTTCATCTCTTTCTTTCCCTCTTTACTGTTGCGACCTTTCCCCCCTCATCCTCTGACTTTCGATGCATTTGGACTGCTGACCATTTAAAAGCAGCCTGTAACTGCTTCTTTTGTAAAGCAAGCAAGCTCCCTCTACTTTAGCTGTTTGACTATTTGGATTTTCACATATTGGGCTTACCCAGAGTGGAGCGCACCTCTACAGGGCTGTGGTTGACACTGGGTAGACATCTGCATCTGTGTTGTGTGTGTGGTGTGGCTGACCAGTAGGTGAGTATTTCTGCGCGTGTGAGTTAAGCCACTCCCAGGCTGGTGCTCTCCTCCTGTGCCCAGTGACTGCCCAGTGGCAGCTCCAGCTGCCCTTCACTCCCACCTGCTGCCAAAGTCCCTGTGCTAATGGGATTACAAATACAAAAAGTGGAAAAAAACTTTTCGTAAACTTTGTTTTATATTAAAAAAAAATCCATAAGTCTGTGTGTGTGTTAAACATGAGGTCCTGCCTCTGTGGCTGTGTTTGAAAAAATAAAGTTTTATTAGAATAATCCATTTTCCCAAGCAACCTTGTGTTCTACAGTGTCTTCTTCCTTTCTCCACAAAGAAAGGCAAGGAGAAAGCAGGGAGAGGGCCACCTAACTCTTCCAGCCCCTACCTCTATGGCGTGGCTGGGCCTTTGCCCTTCAAGGACACGGTCCCTAGGCCCTGTGGGGCCACAACAGTCATATTCTTGTGGCCCAAGCTTCCATTAAGGCCTTGGATATTTCTGGCAGTCTGATTTGGTCTCTTTCCCTGGTACTTAGACCAATCTCCTCTGCTGGTTTGTTTGTTTGTTTGTTTGTTTAAAGATTTTATTTATTTTTAGAACGAATGGAAGAGAGGGAGAGAAATATCAGTAGGTTGCCTCTTGTACACTGCCAACTGGGCACCTGTCCCGCAACTCACCCATGCATGTCCCCTGACTGGGAGACGAACCAGCGACCTTTCAGTTTTCAGGGATGACACCCAGCCCACGGAGCCATATCAGTCAGGGCTCTGTTACTCTCACTTCCAACAGATTGAAGTGAAGTATTAATATATTCTAGCTACCTGAGAATGCTTGATAGTGCAGGCAGAGACTTGTCTTGACTGGTTTGTAGGCTTTGGGAAATCGGAGAAGACAGGATGGGAGACTTGACCAGGCATCATTAAAAAAAATTTTATTGATTGATTGATTTTTAAAGAGAGGTACATCAAGTTGTTTTTATACCCATTTATGCATTCATTGGTTGATTCTTATTTGTTCCCCGACCAGGGATCGAACCCAAAACCTTGGTGTACTGGGAGGCTGCTCTAACCAACTGAGCTGCCTGGCCAGAACAGGAATCTTTTTTTTTTTTTTTTTTAAGTTTTCACCTGTTATGCACTAGAGAGATGGAGATTTAGTCATCAGAATTCAGATTCCAAAGACCTAGGCAATTTCTGCATCCTAAAAATAATGCTTTTGTAAAATTATCCTACCAGTAGAGCTTCTCTTTTGCTCTAGGAGGTGGTATTTTCCCTAATGCTTCAATTTGGAATGTTCATTTGCTGAAAGAAGCTGTGTGGTTCACTTTCTTTAGACCTTTCTATTACACCCTTTCTTCTCCCTACGTTAGCATTCTTCCAATGTGTGTGGGTGAACTGTAGTTGCTTAGAGATCCAGGCAGGAGCCTCCGTCCCTAAGGCATAGCCTTTCTTTACCAGTTTGGTGCTGACTTGCCAGGCAGCAAGAAGAGTCAAGTTGCTTAGCTTTCGTCCCAGTTTCCTGCTTCAAATTGGTGGCACTCATCATTGAATACCAATGAAG
>PVJD01014054.1:0-30888 GCA_004026545.1 Mormoops blainvillei | reverse complement strand
ATGAACTTGTGGCTTAATCCTTTTATTTCAAATTCTCTGCTTAGTGAATTTGCAATATACGCAAATCTGTTTAAAAAGAGGATAGGAAGATTTAGGGGGATTTGTATTGTCCCTTGCTGTTGTTATGTAGAACGCTGCTTGAGAAGAGAGAAGGAAAAAACTTTAAGAACATTACTTTTAACTAGTCAGGTAGGTTCTCAACAAACATTGGGACAGCGGAGACATTTTGTCAGCCTAGGGTTAGCCTGCCGGAAAGGTGGTGGGAAGTTAGTGAATTATTAGCCTGTAGGTGTGATGATTATGCCAGACTACTATTAAACAGGAAGTAGTTAGAAGGATGGGGCCTTAAAGAATTGTCAGGGTAGAAAATGTAATTTAGTCATTTTGATGAATAATCTATAAATTGCTGGTTATTTGAATTTGGGAACTACTTATATAGAATTTTGGGTTAAGTATTCCAATAAGGGATAGGTATATGTCAGGAAGTGACATCATTCTCACAACAGTTCTATTCATGGTTACGTTTATTATACCCATTTTACAGGTGAAGAAACTGAGTCACTGGGAAGCGAATGACCAAAGATGCATACATATCAAATAGCAGAGCAGGTTTTTGATCTAGGTAATCTGATTCTAGAGCTGACACTGTTAGCTGCTGTGTTGTGATGTCACAGGTAGAGGATCACACTTTCAGAATTACGTCAACTGAAAAGAGCATTGGAGGCCATCTGATTTATGCTTCATTTTAGAAATAATGAAACTAAGGCTCTTCTGAACTGACTGAATAACTTATTTAAATGCTTTCCTTACCCTGGCTTGGACAAAGCTCGTAGGTGATTTTTCAGTTTTCCTCTTATTATGCATATCCGCATGGAGAGACTTTCCCGTGGCAACTGTAGGCTTCTGCCCTTAAATCTCTTCGAGCTCTTTCAAGTATACTCAGCATAGCCGCTTTTCTACTTTCATCCCTTCTTCAGTGTGTATATTTTTGAGACTGCTTATGACTCTTCTGGGTCGGAGAAAGGGTAGATTAAACTGCAGATTTTTGCCATGTTTTATCAGGATATGTGGAGTAGAAGATAGGTTTTACTGTCTGATGGAGACCCTAAGTAACACTGGCTTAAAAATGTAGAATTTTATTTTTCTCTCCTATGCCATTTTGGGTAATTTGACGATTTCTTAGTTGTGGGACCCAGCTCCTTCGGCCTTACTGCTTTGCATCCCTAAGATATCCCCTAGCCTGTGTTATGGGAAGTGACTTAGAAGCTGCACATACCATGTCCACTCACATGGTATTAGCCAGAACGTGGTCATGAGGCTACACAACTACCACGTGAGGCTGGAAAGGTTCCTAGGTAGTTTCGAGGTAAGAATCTTTGCCACAAGCATATTCACCACTTAACTAGTGGGCCATTGGTCAGTTTGTCTGTCAGAGGTAAAAGAACGAAATTTAAAAGAGGCATGTTATAAAGGACATAATGAAACAAAAAAATTAATAACAAAATTAGTACTTTATTGTGAAAAAGGAAAATACTTGTCTTGGAAGCCTTTTATTCATAGTCTTACACATTTTTTTGCTTGTTGATCTGTCTTCCTGTTCAGCATCGTACTTTTTTCTTTTTCACTAAAATTTCTTTTCTTCATATAGAGAGATTAAGAGTTTCTTTTGTAACTAAAGAATCGATAAGTAATGATCTTGAAGACTGTTGTGAATTAATAGCCACCTCTTTTATATCTACCATAGCTTGGTAAGCTTTAGGTTTTGACTGGTGGGAGTGATGACTCTGCTCACTGAAAGATTTGCAAAAACTAATATGTTATTTTCCAGTATAGTCTGCAATCTGGCTAAGATTTATATAACATAAAAATGGAGTACTACAAGAACTTTGTCAATGGAAAAACAAAACCAGACTGACAACTAGCTTAAATATTGGGTTGGCTAAAAAGTCCTGTTATGTTTTTTCTATACGATGGCTCGAGTAGTGCTTAGCTGTCTTCAACTTCATTTGAAACAGTTTTGTTCAAGGCCATATATGACAAACCCTAAGCCAACATCATAGTTGATGGTGAAGAACAGAGAACTTTTCTTCTAAAATCAGGAGTAGGATCGGTATGCCCATTTTCACTATGGTTCGTCAGCCGAGTATTGAAAGTCCTAGCCAGGGCGTCAGGCAAGACAGAAAAAAATAAGACACCCAAATTGGAAGAAATAAAATGGTTACTTTTTGCAGATGACGTGATTCTGTACATAGAAAACCCCAAAGACTCCACCAAAAAACTATTAGAAACAATAAATAAAGTCGAAGGATATAAAATCACCATATAAAAATTTATTGCATTCCTGTATACTAACAACGAAATTTTAGAAAAAGAAATGAAAAAAGCTCTTCCATTTGCGATTGCAACAAAAAGAATAAAATACCTAGGAATAAACTTACCAAAGCATCTGAAGGACCTGTGCACTGAAAACTACAAGATATTGTTGAAAGAAATTGAAAAAGACACAAAGAAATGGAAAGCTATTCTGGGTTCATGGATTGAAAGAATCAGCATAGTTAAATGGCTATGTTACCCACCTAAAGCAACATACAAATTTAATGTAATCCCCATCAAAATCTGACTGGCATTTTTCAAATAAATAGAACAAAAAAAAAATCCTCAAATTTGTATGGAACTCCAAAAGACCCAGGATAGAACAAAACTGGAGGTATCACACTGCCCGACTTCAGATATACTACAGAGCTACAATAATGAACAGTAAAATACATAGAAGAAAACATAGGCTCTAAACTTAAGGACCTTGGTCTCAGAGAAGATTTTATGAATTTGATCACAAAGGCAAGAGAAGAGAAAGCAAAAATAAGTGAACGGGACTACATCAAAGGAAAAAGCTTCTGCACAGCCAAAGACACCAGCAGCAAAACAAAATGTAATAGCGACCAACCACCTGAATGAGAGAAACTATTTGCAAACAACACCTCCAGTAAAGGGCTAATATCCAAAATATATAAAGAACTTGTACAGTTCAACAACAAAAATACAGTCAGTCTTATTAAAAATCAGCAGAAGCTCTGAACCAGATACTCTTCCCAGGAAGACCTACAAATGGCCAAGATACATGAAAAGATGCTCAGCATCACTAGTTACAAGGGAAATGCCAATCAAAACCACTGTGGAATACCACCTCATACCTGTTAGAATGGCTGTTATCAATAAAACAAGAAATAACAGGTGTTTGGGAGGATGTGGAGAAAAAGGAACTCTCATTCACTGTGTGTAGGAATGTAAACTGGCACAGCCACTATGGGAAACAGAACCGAGGTGCCTCAGAAAATTAAGAATAGCGCAACCATATGACCCAGCAACTGCTCTTCTGGGTATCTACCTGAAAAACTTGAAAACATTTGTTTGTAAAGATATATGTATGCCTTTGCTCATTGCAACAGCATGCATGGAGTCGACACCTGGAAACAACCTAAGCGTCCTTTGATGGATGATTGGATAAAAATGTGAGGTGTGTGTGTGTGTGTGTATATGGTACAGTGGAGTACTACTCAGCCATAAGAAGAGATGAAACTTCCATTTGAGACAATATGGGCGGATCTTGAGAATATCATGCTAAGCAAAGTCAGTCAGATGGACAAGAACCATATGATTTCACTCATATGTGGGGTATAAAACAGAAGTGAACAAACAAAACGACCTTATAGATACAGATATTAATAAGATGGTTATCAGAGGGGAAGGGGGGATAAAAGGAGGTTGAAGAAAGTAAAGGAGGGTCAGACAGCAGGGGTGGGCAAAAGTAGATTTATAGCTGTTTGTGTGGAAACAGCTATGCAGGTTATGATTATTACATTAGCTTTGTTACCTCAAAAGAGTGTCACAGTGCAACTGCGTACCTACTTTTGCCCACCCCTGGCCTCGTGTATGGTGATGGAAGGAGACTAGGCTTTGGGTGGTGAGCGCACAATGCAATATACAGATGATGGAGTATGGAGCTGTACACCCGAAACTTATCGAATGTCATTAACCAATGTCACCCCCATCAGTTTAGTTGAAAAAGACTTCACTTTCGCATGTTCGACTTTCTGTTTGGATTTTGGGTGAAAAGTTGAAAAGACTTGATATTTCCAGTTTATGTCTACACTGCATAAACAGCATCTGAGAATTCCTCTGCTATTGTAAGAAATGAATAATTTAGTTTGATTTTTCCTTGAACCCAATTAAATAAGGTGGAGATTATATTCAAGATAAAGGCGTAGTATCTGTTATAGTGTCCTGTCATTTATCATTGCTACTCTTGAAAGCTTTGTGAAAAGTGATGGTTTTGATTTTGTTACGAGATACATTTTCCACAAATAGGTGTTTAAAACCTTCATTTTAGCCAGTGATTGCAGTGTGTGCATGTTCTAGGCAACTTAAAAAAAGGGAAAGAGAATTCAGTGTGTGAGTAATAGCTTTCACTGGAGATGCTTCAGGCAATGAAACCGTAGTAAGAAGCTGTTAGATATGGTCTTAAGGAAGCAAGGCTAAATTTTTATATGTATTTCTAGATATAAATCTAATCAGCAAGCAAAGAACATTAAATGTTTTATTTTGCTAGTAGCAGCAAAGAATGTAATGACAGAGTCTAAATTTATCGTTGAAGTTATATTTTCGTTTAGGCTGGGCGTGTGTGGAATATAATATATAAGTCTATATGTCTATTTCATAGCCAAAATGGACAATTTATAGAGTGATTTGCTAGGACATCTCAAAATGTAGTGACTGTGTAGCAGTGACTGCTACGTGCAGGAAATGTATCTCAGTGGGGCTTTACTATCGTTAATGTCATGGGGTATTTGCTGCATGACGTAGAAGATCCAATCGGTGGCTATCTTTCATTCTTTTTATTGGACTTAGCGTAACCTCGGCTCATTGCCGAAGTCGGTGACTAAGCATTTTTCATGTGCTGTCCTTGGTAACATATCTCATCATACTAGGACCATTGGTGTTATCAATCGGAAAATCTAAATGGCAGCCAAAAATTAAATGCTGCTTGAAAAACTGAAGAGAAGAATGTTTTGACTCTGTAATAGTCTCCCCCACCCCCATTTTTTATCTACATTTAATATGGCCATGAAATATCCTTATGGGACACTTTTGCATCTCGTATTTTCAGTGCAGAAGAACTTTTCAGCAAATAGCTCTTGTCATGTGATACGCCTCTAGATAGCATAAAAAAGAGGCTGTACTGTAAATTCTGCCCCCCAGACATTATTGTAATAGTGGTGTGTGATTGTACTTTGAGTAACTTACCTTTTAAGAATACAGAGTCTGTTATAATGGAGTGAAGGCAGGATGGGTAAAAGGATAAAACAGTTTCGTTCCCTTGAATCTTGGAGTGCTCACATTAGGCACATTAGTCCCAACCCTTTTTTTGGGGGGAGGTGGGGTGTAAGTGTGTTTTGAGCTCCTGTGAGCCAACTGATATAATTTGTACATTTGATGCTCATGGTTGAATTGAGAAAGGTATTTTTTAGAAAGTAGAACTTATTATCTATTTATGCATTGTTTCAAAATCACTTTTTAAATGATTATGAAAGTAAAAATGTGTTTTTTGGTAACATATGATTAAGTATAAAGAGAAGAAAAAATGATCCATTCACCCCAAATACAAAGATAATCATTGTTATCATTTTGTATGTATCATTCCAAGTCATATATGTGTAGGTATGTTTTTTGATAGTTTCTTTATGCTTTTAAAGTACTAGATGTATAGTACACAGAACAAAATGAAGACCAACCAGTATGTTCAGTTTATTGTATTATGCTTTTCACTTAAATGTGAGAAAATTTTCATGGGTTAATATTCTTTAAAGCATGTTTCTTAATATTATTAGTGTAGTATTTCATGATATGGTTAGACGACTGTTTGATCATTTCCCTGTTTTTGAATATTGAATTTGCTTCCATTTTTTATTGTTTTATATATAAAATGTATGTTGCTCTACTTCATTGTCTCAGTCTTCTCTTTGCCACCAGCCTTCATGTTTCTAGGAGGAAGACTTAACACTCCCTTAAACTGGCCAAGAAAATGGATCTTTAGACAGTGCTTGAGCAACATCAATTTTATTTTACCCTTTAGTCTCCTCATCATTCATCATAATCTGTGACTTTAGCAGTGTTCAAAGACAATGAAAGAGATTCAGATTAATTCTTGTTACTGTCAGATCAAATTCATTTACAGTAATAAACATGTGAACCTTGGAGATCAGAAGCTAAAATACTCATGTAATTGGACCTGGACATGAGACCAGATTCTAAATCCTCATGAAAGATGCACCACAAATTCTTTTTGTTACCTAATCTTTTCTGTAGGCTGAAAACATTGTAAATCCTAGCTTTTTGACATTCTGAAGAGTACACATGGTCTAAAGTAGTCTCTTGCAAAATACAGTATTGGCTAAAAGAAATGTTATATGAATCAGGGTTTTTTAAATAAAATGCTGGTGGTTTTCAATTGAGAAGAGTTTCATTCTGTTTTTGTAATGATGACCTTAAACTAATTCCTCAGTTCACTTTATTTCATCTTGAAGAGAAACCTCATTGGTAATTTATAGCTAAGACTTTAAGTCACAGAGGGTAGAATCAGAAGAGAACACTGGTCTCTGTGAGCCTGAGTAGTCATTAAAATTGCTTTGTTGCCCTTCTCATTGAGCTCTGTTTACCTGTCCTTGTAAGAGAAAGCAAATGTGATGTGTTTCTATATTTCACAATCCTCTGGTGACTAAACACATGCATATGCATACACACGCAGTGGTTGTGACTGTAAAGTGAAAGTCATGTGTGGCATATTCTGCCATCCTCTTTGATTCACAGCCATTCTCAAAGCCATTTTGCAGATGCTCATCAGTTGAAATCTGAACTTTTTATTTTATGTAAGTATGGTGTCTTCTTAGATTAACTTTTTACTGTTAAAACCTAAAAACTATATAATTGAGGTAAAAATATGTTAAAACCATAAAAGTTAAAACATGCAGTAAAATCTTATCATTTGGGTTTATTTAATTTACCATTTGTCATGAAATTAGAGAAGATTTGTGTTTACTTATACCAATAGGTAGGAGATGGGACGTTTACCTGATATAACACTCTTTTAAACACTGGATCCAATTGCTGAAGGTTCTTAAAAATGATATAAGTGCATTTATTTCGAAGTATATGGGGTCTGTCTGGAAAAAGTCCAGCCATTGTTAATATAATGAGAATGGTTTGCCGGACATCCATGTAACCTGGCAGCCAAGGAGAGTGGACTGGAATGCTCACGCGTGAACAGTGATGACTTCACTGTATCAGTCAGTAGGGGTGGTAGATGCCGTTGAGCATGTGTGCTGTGTGGCTTTTGCATTTAAAATGACTGAGCCAGTAGAGCAAGGAATCTGACTCAAATTTGCCCTAAGCTTGAACATTCCTCCGCAGGAACTATTTGCATGATTCAGAAGCCCGCAGCTGTGGGCAGCTGATGATTGGCAGCTTCATCACAACAGTGCACCCACCCATGCATCACCTCTTGTGCAGAGTTTTTTGGCAAAATCACCCATGTGACTCAGCCCCCCTACAGCCTGTATTTGGCACCCTGAGACTTGTGGCTTTCTCTAAAACTAAAATCACCTTTGAAAAGGAAGAGATTTCAGACCATTGACGAGATTCAGGAAAATGCAGTGGGGCAGCCGATGGCCACTGGGAGGGGTGTGTGAGGTCCCAAGGTGCCTACTTTGAAAGGGAATGAGGTGTCATTGTCCTCCGTACAATGTTTCTTGTATCTTGTATCTTCCTCAATAAATGTGTCTATTTTTCATAGTACATGGCTGGATACCTTCTGGACAGACCTGGTATGTGTGTAGATTGAACTCCTTCTTGCTGTCTTCCTGTCATTTATTCTAGGTAGTTTTATATTATATGCTGTAGTGAAAGCTAATTTATTTTTGGTGTTTATAGAGAAATTATTCCTTACTAAACTCTTCATTCCTTATTTCAAAAAGGAATCTCTGTGAATTATTATAAGTTAATTTAGAGTAACTTTAATTCCTTTTCTCATTTTCCTTGAATATAAAAATGATGTGGCCTTATTGAACTGTTTGCTTACTGTAAATTCTAATATTGTCACCTATGAAACATATGGTTTTAATTCTATTTGATTAGATAGTTTCGATAGGAAGTTTGTCAGCTTGAGATGAATCTATGTTTGGAAGATTGTTCTCTTAAAGCTATTAACCTGAAAATGTGTGTGAATGCTTAATAATGAAAACATTTTAATAGTTTGTGGATAAAAGGGTATCACCCTGTATCTGTGTGCATTTTTGTGATATCCTGTCACTGAACTGGGGTTTTTAGGCTGTAATTTGTACCCACCTTTCCCATTTCCATCGGATTCCTAATGGAGCCCTCATTCAGGTAGGCATCAGGAGAGAAACAGACTGATGACTAGCAGAAAGTGGCTTTGGATACTGTAAGGAAAATCAAGACGATCTGAATGAGGGGGTCTGGGAAAGGTAATTTATTAGTCATAAGGTGACTATGGAGATGGAGGAAGCTAGAAATATTTGGGCAGCTTGACGCAGAGAACACGTTGAGAAAGGCACGCTGCTGTCATTTACAAATTTTTATCTGTGTTTGAAAAATCCATTTTACTGTTAGTGCATTGTATGTGACTCTCAAAGATCATACAAACCATAAAGTAGCTAGTTTCCCATGTTTTTCTTGCATCAGGGTGAATATTTTAGTCCAGTCTAAAACAGTGGTGCTTAGTGCTGGGCAGTACCGCTTCCAGGGAGGCATTATAGAAAATTGGGGGGGGGGGGCAGCTGGTGGTGTTTAGTGGTGTGAGCAGAGGTCTAGACACCTTGCAATGCCTGGGATAGCTTCACCATTTGAAGAGTTGTCTGCTCTCAATTTCTGAATGTCCCTTCAGAAATTCATGCATTTGAAAACCTGCTTACCCAGCCCAGAACTTAATTGTTTTATATATGTAACCAGGAAGTGTTTTGCATGGTTTTAAGACATACTGAGGTTTTCAGGAATGTGTAGCAATAGCTGTATGATTTGCTATATAAGTTCAGGAATCATACTATTGTATTACATCTTCTAGTGTAGCTGAAGTTTTGAGCATTACATAGTGAGAAGCCATTATTTCATTATAGTTTCTTTTTAACGCATTACATGTTGGGTATTACCTGATTAAAAATTTTGCGTCGGCTTATCACCCATTTTTAAGGGCAGTAAAACAAGTAGCACACACTATTTGCTATAAAAAGGCAATATTGGATCTAATAAGGGTGAAACCACTGGTCTTGTTGGACATACCTTTCCACTGCTGTTTTGTATGGTTCCAGGTACGCCAAAGGGCTTACATCCAGACACCTTACACACCGACGGTGTGAGGTATAAAACTGGTATGCTCCTGAAAGACAGTGTTCCATCCATTTTCTCTCTCTGTGTAACACTGGTATTAAGGAAATTTGTGGATTACCAGGAATATAATTGCATTACATGTTTTTACTGTTAGCTTCTGTTCAGCTTAACTTTACTGTGGATAATTTATTTTTAGAAAAAAGGTTAGTTAAGTACATTCTTGCATTTAAATTAAAGATAGGACAAGGCTTTTGGTTTTGAAGTCCTTGTGCGGTGTTGTATTTTAAAGATGGTGAAATCAGCTCTGATCAGGTAGTTTATAGAGCTTCCACAGTGCTTCACAGAGAATTGTTTTTGTTTTATTAGAGATTATGACTACATTGAAATGGTATTTTCTGAACAATAAGTGGAGATTTGTTACTTTAGATGAAGGAAAAAATAACAGGGCTATAGATATAATCTGACTTCAAAAAAGAGGCTGAAATAATTATCACAATATGAATTAAATAAAAAAACAAGGCTCAGGATATTGCACTATAGTTTAATGAAAAAATTATACCAGTATGTATTTTGCTGTCTCACAGTTTTAATATATTTGAAACACCATAAATAAAATATGAATTAAGCATGGGTATACAATCGGAATTGCTTTATTTAAAACTCCCCGGGAAAGGCCCTTGCTCTGCCATGGTTGTCTAGTGTGTTAAGTAGGTCCTTTTTGGCACTTGGCCCTTGCTGGGGTATAATGAACCCTCTGAGGCCCAGAAGTCTGTCTCTGTGTTATCCTTCTCCTATTTCCACTGTATGGTAGTGGCCCAGTATCTAGAAAACGGACTATTTTTCTAGTTTTCTCTCTTTTTATCAGGGCTATTATTGGGTCACAAATTTTATTTTCATTCAAAAGAAGAAAAGCCTTGAGATTAGGTTTGATTGACATTTCTCAGGGCTGTAGAAAGTCAGGTGCATTAGAAGATAGATTTTATTTTTAGACCTTTGAATCTTTTGCTTTACATGGGCTTTGATTACATGTAAAGATGAATTTAAAGTCTCACTTCAAAAATAGTGTTGGCCAGAGTTTAAGGAACTTGAACCTAGGACTTTTAGTACTAAAAAGCTATGCACTAGTTCATAACAATAGGAAGAGGGAAGATTGATTTATGAATCTAGGTATTGGAGTGAGATTTGACTTTCTATTTACCAAAGCAAATTATTTAGGTAAGGACATTAGTCTTGGTTAAAGCTTCTTGGCTCATGAAAAGTGGGCTTTCCACTCTGTTTCACTATTATAAAGTATATTTAAAAAAATGTGCTATGAGCTTGCATCAGGGTGGTAATTAGGAAAGTGGATTAGAATATAACATACACATATTAATTGGTCTAGGTCATTATGCATTAAACAACCAGATATTTTTGAATAATGGATACACTGTAGTATCTAAATTACTTTTTTGAAATTGAGGTAATGTTGGTTAATGACAAATTTCAGGTGTACAGCAGTGTAATTCAATATCTGTATACTCTATAGTGTGCTCAACACCAAAAGCCCAGTTTTTTTGTCTAAATTACTTTTGAGAAACAACAGCTAGCATTCATCAGTCTCTTATAATTTAGTTACAGATTATTGATTGTGGCTGCCCTTCAAACATGCACAGATCTCCACTATTTGCAAAAATCATCTTTTATTCATTATTTTTCCACCTTGTTCCTTGTTCCATTTCTAAACTTGTTGAAGAGAGGCCTATAATTGCTGCCTTCCGTTGTTCCCTGATGCCCACCACAGTCTGATTTCCATACACTCCACGGGGTGATAGGTAATTGTAAGCCGTGCTGCCAGGTCTTCCTCCAGTGCCCAGGGTAGACATCAATTCACTGAACTTGGACTTGGCCTTGGAGTCCTCCGACACATAACACCCCAGGCAGCTACTGGCAGTTAATCGGAATTGGCGCATGGGATGAAATCTATTTACCCTTCCGCGCATGGCATCTCGGTGCATTTCTTCCTTTCCATTCCATTTCTTTTTGTCCCTAATGATGTTCTTTCACTCCCCTCCATCATCTGATGGATTTTTAAGGCCTATTCCTTAGCCTTCTACTTTTTTTTCTTTACACATTTTTTTTTTCATTCCCAAATCAGCATTTCCAGCCAGATCTCAAATCATATCTGAATTTCAAGTTCAAATGTCTAATATCCTAGAATTCCATGTGGTGATTCTACCATTACTTTCAGTCGAGTATGTCTGAAAATGAATATCTCCCTTCCCCAAATAGCCTTTCCTTCTTTTTTCAGTTGACCATCCTGGTTGTTAAGTTTCTGGCATCTGGGTGTACCTTTGACTTCTTTCTCTTTCACCTGTCAGTCAGTCACAATGATTAATTTTTCCCATGAAAGCCCTTATATCTTAGACCTCACCTCCATAGCCAGTATGCTAGATCAGGTCCTCCTCACTTTAACACCAGTGTCTCAAATTTGAGTGAGCACTAGAATCACCTGGAGGGCTTGTTAACACACTGATTGCTGGGCCCACCCCCAGAGTTTGTGATTTATAGATGTGGCGTGGGGCAGAAATATTTGCATCTTTAACAAGTTGCAGGTGGTGCTGCTGCTTGGGAGGGAAGTGAGGATGAGGCTACATTTGGAGAACCAATCATTGCCATGTACTTTCTCCGTTCTGTCTATTTGCAAACCTTTGCCAGGTTAAAGGTCCAGTAACACCCTATTTCACTGCGTTATTCCTGTATGTGAACAACTGTCCATTTTTTTAAAGGCATTTCTTATCTAAACTGTTGCCTAGTTTCCAAGATTCCTCACAATTAAGCATATTTTATCTTGCAAACAAGCTTTGTTTGGTTTTCTTTCCATCTGTCTAATGGAGGCCCTTGCTCATGTCCCACCGCTTGCATGAAGCGCTGCGTGACTGCAGCCGACCTTGGTAAGTTTCCTTGCTACTACACCTCAGGGGTACGTTTTTACTAATTTAGAGTTTAATCTGAGGGTAGGGACCACATGTCTTCATATTTTGTAAAGCCCAGCATAGGATTAACTCAGTGTGCGTTTACTACCTAGTGAATTGATTGATTTCCCTAGTTTGTATATTCCTAGAGAAGTCACTTGAATTTTGAGAAAGTAATTAAAAAACCAAAAGTAACTTAATATGGTTAAGCAGAGAACAGACAACTGAGCTGAAACATTGAAACTGAAGCCTTTTAGCCTTTAGTTTAGCTTATAATGAACACCCATTCTGCTTCCCTTTATAAAGGGTGTACTGTGGGTCATGGTGACTCCAGGTTGCCTGTAAAGGGGGTCTAGGAGCAGAAACATGCTGATGGTGGCAGCAGCATGGTGAGTCTCGGGGACAGGACTTGTCCCGGAAGGTTGTTTTTTATTTTTTTTGTTTTTTGTTTTTTGAGTAGCCGTACACTTTACTTTGTATAAATTCCACAACGTGTATGATTTTTTTTCTTCCGACTCTTGTCAGGTACCCCAAAAGTTGGTGGCTTATTTTACCTAATGACTGAGGTTTGACACCACAAACCAACGAATTAACACATTTTTATTGACCATCTGTGTGCTTTGCAAAGTTTACAGTATTGTTCCCTCCACCACTCCCATCCTACCTCCACTTATTTTCTTTCTCTGCAAAGCCTAGAGGCTGTTTTTGGTAGTTTGCTGAGTGAGTAGCTGATAGACAGTTTCTTCTGGTGAACAAAGTGTCACTTCAAGGAAAGCAACAGACAGCATATGTTGCCAATGATAGGCTTTTTTTATTCCTTTATCTTCATCCTAACAGGCTTTTAGGGGACGTGGAGGCTCAAGCATGAGTTCTTAAGCCCCATCAGTCGCCCGTTTCACACACTGTGCACGGGGCAGGGCCGTTAGAGATTTGCTCATTTTACAAATGAGACAGCCATGGCCTAAAGCAATGGTGTGTTTTCGAGTAAAATCACAAAACCTAAGGTGTCAGAGTCCCGACTGGACAGGAACCCCTTTTATTTCCACCCTGCTCCTCTTCGTGTTTCATGAGTCTTTCTGAAGAAACCTTTGAATGCAGCCACACTCAGAACTGTTGGAATGCAATGGAAGTGGGTTTGTGTGGTTTCGGTACTTCATTTGGGGTTGGAGATTTAATGCTGTTTAATTTATAGCACTATCCCCAGTGAACAAAATACATTCATTTGTGAAACAAACAAAAAAATTAAGCTATGCATCAAAAAGCAATATCTAGAGGTAATTATTATTTTTTAATTTAAATTATAGATCTTATTTTCCCAGAGGCTTTGTGAGGTCTTGCAACTATATTATTCAGGATATTAAGACATGAAATACTAGATGTATCTGATTCTCAATGCTGGTTTAAAGAATCGTCTACTTAAAAATGTGGAAACTGTAGAATGTGAATGATGAGCTTGTCCGTTGCTCTACAGCTTCCTCAGCCGGTACTGTTTGCTTTCACGTAGACTGGGACGTGGATCTGCTTTCCGCGAGTGCTTATTGTAAAGCAAACAGTAAAATGGACACTATTTGCATATCATGCCGTTTAAATTAGAAATTTATGAAGGTATATAAATCCTGTTGGAGCAATAACACTACAAAATAAACCATTAACAAGATGCTCTTAATGTTTAGGTTGCCAGTCTCTTTGTAACACTGTGCCTTCTGATTCAATATTTATGGTTATGAATGTGCAGTTAAGGATTTTCGTTCTAACGTCATTATTAATTTTAATGTGTAAGCAGCCGTAGTTACTCTGCCAGGTATCTAGACAGATGGCATTTTTTTAAAAAGGCAATCGTAAGAGAAATTATCCTTTGGTGAGTATAATCGTCAGCTGAACATCATGCTGTGTGTGTGTGTTTATTAACCTGCCAATTGGATGGTGCCACAAATGGATAGTGTGAGATTATTACATGTTTCTTTCTAACCCATGAGATTTATTTTAGTCATCTTTTGACTCTTCTCATCAAACCCCGTACCTTTATAAGATAAGGAGCAGGACAGGATTTATCCTGCAGCCTGAGTCACTTTCCTCTGATAACTCTGTGTTGTATTTTATTTTTTATTTAGTTTAGTTTTAGATGGAAGGGAGGGAAAAAGAGAGGAAGAGGAACATCAATGTGTGGTTGCCTCTTGCACACCCACTACTTGGGACCTGGCCCGCAACCCAGGCATGTGCCCTGACTGGGGAGTCAAACCAGCGACCCTTTGGTTCACAGGCCGACGCTCAATGCACTGAGCTGCACCAGCCGGGGCATGCATGTTATTGATTGCATGGGTGCTTCCATGATCATTTTTTAAACAATCAGGGCTCTTTTTATATTAATGCATTTATTGAAATGATAACATTGATGGATATTTCTATGGAGCTGAAAATTTAATTTGGCTGTGTTGTAAGGCGTAAGCTTTGGCTCAGCTGTCTCAATCCTGGCGGATTCAGTCTCTGTCTAAAATGTGCTGCTTGTGTTATGCAACTGTGTACGTTTATTTTCTTCTTAGAGTAGATCTTCCTAGTTCTCGTCAGTGTTTTAAAAGTAGCATATGAAAATACAGGCGTTATAGAATTGGGTATGATATGTGTCAGCAGATGGTAAAACTAGAAAGAGAAATGGAGTAAAGGAAAAAAATCCCAAAGGACCTGACATTTTTCTAACAGGCAAGTCATAATTTTTATTAAGTAACTTAGGGAGATTGTTTAAGAAATACTGTAATTGGGGAGGGAATTATAGAGTAAAGATTATGCGAAGAAAATGAAGGAAACCAAAAGTCATAGGTGAAAAAAGCTGCAGAGGAAATTGGTATGTCCCTTGAGTTCCAGGGAATGTACGCAAGTCTCAAATCATGGTTGCATTTTCAGTCTTTTTTTTTTTAATAGATGATGAGGCATTTCATCAAGTCATTCTCTGTTTTGGAGTCATTTTCTGTTCATCATTCAGAGGACTCTGTTGAATATATTGTTGTGTCTCCTCACACTCCCATTCCCTCTCTATCGCTGGCGTAACCACTTTCTGAAAGCAGAATTTGGATGTAAGTCATAAAACACAGAAGATAGGTGAGATGTAATAAATATATGCCACACTTTTTCTGAGGGTTAAGATCATGGTATTCACAGTTGCTAGGAATACTCATAATTAAGTATAAGGTTAAGAGTTTCTTATTTGATCTTGAACCCAAATTAGAAATGTAGATTCTTAGAATTTTGTAAGAATTTAAAGTCTTAGAAATTGTGAATATGGCTAAGAGGGAGAGGTAAATGGTTACTAGGAACTCAGTGAAGAAGAGATTTTGAACTAAACAACACATTCGTTTAGAATGTTGTTTACTAAAAAACAAACCATGGACTGCTTTCAACTGTACAGATATTTATTAGGAATCATGAACTGCTTTCAACTGTACAGATATTTATTATTTTCAATAATAGTTTGAAAGAAAGGGTTTAGGGCAGACTTGCTGTAACCAAGCAATTGTAATGCTTGACTTTTTCCTCACATGTTTCATGGTCAGAGTCGTATTTTCAGTGTCCAATAGACAAAGTGCCACTGTTTGTGTTTATTAAGATACATTCGCCATTAAGACAGTTAAAATGATTTCTGAGATTTTAAAAAGTACACGTATGTGAAGAAAACATCCTTTGTCTTAATAAACTTTAAAAGGGAAGTGTGTCTGTATGTAAAGCTGTGGCACCGTACTTCCTGGGCTTGAAATAGTTCGCAGATTTCCATGGCAAATTCTGATTTATATGGCTTGAACATTTCTCGTTTTTACTTTTTTCTCTTTTCACAAACTTTGCCGGTCCCTAAAGATCTGCTTGGCAGTGCACTGTGCTCATCGGCAAAGTCGGCCCTTCCTGTGCTGCCCTTAGAGTAGCCCATCCAGAAACACTGACCTTTTGGTTTAATAACAGTTTTGAGAAAATGTTCATATCCTGAAAGCTGAAAAGAGTGCTTTGAGAAAGCCCATTTTAAATAGTGGTCTCCCAAAGGTATATCTTTTTCCCTTTTGTACTTTGGATCAGACCTACCAGAAGAAATATATTGTTGCTTTCTGTATTCTATTGATTTAAACACAAGGAACAAGAAACTTAGATTTGCTCGAAACCCATTACTGCACTGGTTTATTCTCCTGCCTGGGCATTGAGTTGCTCTTTTAGATTTTGAACTCTGTGTGCTCAGTCATATTTTATCTTTTGTTATTTTAAATTCTTGATTGTAGTTAAAGTGCTTTTTCAGCTGTGACTTTGGAAGCGAGACCCAGTAGTTGTGCGTGTGTTCCATTTCCAGAAGTAGCCAGGGCAGCGGAAAGACAGCTGTGCTCTGGGCCCTTCACTGCCCAAGGGTGCTGCCAACCAGCTTACCCCCTGGACATGCCTTCTTCAGGGGCCCCGGAGTTCCCTGCCCCTTGCAGTGCTGCTTATTTTCCTCCCACACCTCGCTTCTCCCCTCCCAGCCTATGTAGGTGGCGCCACCAGTCTCTGTTTCTCACCTCACCCCACAGCAGGTGGTAGAGCTGACTCTGATGGGCAGGAGGGTATAGAGAAAGGAGACAAGCCTCAAAGCTGCATTTCCCTCCCTGTAGTCTCTTCTGCGTTCCTTCCTTTCCAAACACCCAGCTAGTCACCCTTGGGAATGGAGCCTTAACGGTCCATTCCAGGTTGATCACATCGTGATAAAAAGCTCACTGCTGATTTTGGCTCTTCCCCTGGTAGGAAGCCCCTAATGTAAGAGGCACAAAGTGTACTGTGAAGACAAGACAGTTTTAGCAACTCACTTAGAAGAGTGATCTCATGCTTCATACGTAGACCTGGTCTGTTGATACCTTTCTGAATCCTAGTTTTAATGGACCGAATGGAATTCATTGGAATTGTGATTGAGAATTTGATTGAATTTTGCCTGACAGATTTGCAGCAATCCAGGGGAAGTGGCATGATTTTACAGATACAGTTTGACTGACTGTGTGTTGATCCTGACTGGTATGTTGATCTTCAGAGTGTAGTTTGAGCAGATAATACTAATTGGTTAAAATTTGTTTTAATTTTTTGCTACTGTAGAGCTAGCAGCTGTGAACATCTCCAAAAAATGGAGTGTTATGTTGTTTTGCTTGTTTATGAGACCGAGGTGGAAAAGTGAAAATCATTGCCCTGTGGGATGCATAGTCTAGAACTTCGTAGCCAGCAGACACTCATGTAACCCACCTGGTCCTGCTCCTGAATGAGGAAATCAAAACTCAGGTTAACCGATTGGTCCAAAGTCTAGCCAACAGGAAAACGAGGGGTATTCAGACTCTTGCTAGGCTGTTACTAATATCTCTGTTATTTGTATTGCTTGAAAACCTTTAACACTGAAAAATTTTAAAATTTGCCCAAATGCAAACGGAATTCCTTGTTCTAGTTTTTCTTTTTGATTTTGTGTGACCTTTTCAAAGCAGAGCTGTGTATCTCCTATGGTATATACCATGAAGTAGGAAAGAAGCCAAACAGCTTGAAGGGACCCTTGAGAATAACCTTTGAGGAAACTGCTGTCCAGTTTATAACTTCCCCAAGGTCCCCCCGATTGCTGATGGCCATGCTGGGTTTAGACCTCAACTAGTGTTTATTGTATTCCTTTCTTTGATTCCTTGTCCACTGTTTTGTAACAGGTTAATTGAGATCCATTTAACATATAAAATTTACCAATAAAAGTACACAGTTCAGTGGTTTTTAGTTTATTTACAGAGTTGTGAGATGGTTATCTCGCTGTCTAATTTTAGAACATTTTTAACACCCCAAAAAGAAATTCTTTTCCCATTCGATGTCACTGTCCATTCTCACCTTCACCCCACTCCTGGCAACCAATCTAATCTGAGTCTATGGACTTGCCTTTTCTAGAGATTTCATATCAGTGGAAGCATATAATATATGGCCTTTTATGTCTGGCTTCTTTCACTTAGCATGATATTTTCAAGGTTCATTCATGTGGAAGCATCTATTAGTACTTTATGGCTGAATAGTGTCACAGCAAATGGTTATACTACATAATGTTTATCCATTCATCAGTTGGCGGGCATTTAGATTATCTTCATTTTTGGGATGTTATGAATAATACTATCGTAATATTCATGTACAAGTTTTTGTGTAGACATGTTTTCAAGTTTTTTGGGTGTATACAGTACCTAAGAGTGAAATCGTAGGCCTTGTGGTCACTTTGTTTAGCATTTTGAGGACTTGCCCAGCTCTTTTCAGCAGTAGTTGCATCATGCTATAGTTTCACCAGCAATGTATGAGGGTTCCAGTTTCTCCACATTCTAACACTTGTTATTGTCTTTCTGATTATAGTAGGTTCAAATTGGCTTATCGTTGTGGTTTGAAATTGCATTTCCCTAATGATGAATGCTGTTCAGCAATTTTTCTTGTGCTTATTGGCCATTTGTAACACTTCTGTAGAGCAATACCTCTTCATATCCTGTGCCCATTTTAAATTGTCATCTTACTGTTCTGTTGTAAAAGTTCTTTGTGTTTCCTGGATGGAAGTTACTTGTCAACTATGTGATTTGTGAATATTTTCTCCCATCCTTGTGGGTTATCTTTTCGCCTTCTTGGTGATGTCCTTTGATGCTGTTGTTGTCTGATAGTCCAAAAGTAAGAGACAACATCCTTATGACCTTTTCTGTGTCTTTGTTATTGCCCAGCGTCAGCAAAATTTTACAAAGGCTTTTATATGTCCTATTGTAATTCATTTTTTGCCTTTGCCCTGAGGCAAGGCGCTTATAATGTCCAGATTATCAAATAGAGTGTTATTGCAGAGTAGAGACAGTACGGTTTAGTTTTCCATCTAAAAGACTTGACCATTTGATATAATAGGTCCTGTGTGTATTCTTAGATTTTCTGGTGCTTTCTTGGTCATAATTTTGGGTAGTGGGTTTTAGTGAAGAGGGAGTTGTCTCTGCCCATTTTTTGTAGAAGGCTGTTAAGGAGTATGTAGCATTTGTCTATTTTGTTTGCTGTCATAGCTGTAAGAATCTTTACAAAACACATAGTACAAAATTTTCTAATTGTAAAGACCAGATGTTTCAAATCAAGCCACCAGGTATTTAAAAAGCTCCAGCCGAGTTCTCAGCACTGTTCTGAGTCTCGCTCCAGTTGTTGGCACTTGAATTTGCATGACACGTATTCCAAAAAATAGGTTTTAAAATTTTCATAAATGCCTTTTTTTATAAATTGTGGAAAAAATGAATGTAAACACAAATAATTTTCTTTATGTAATACATTATTTTTAAAATGTTTAATTATTGAAGTGCAAATGCATGGTACCATTTTCCCTCTAAAGTCCCTTCTTTATGTCATCTCTTCTCTTTATATGTGATTATCAGACTTTAATGATAGGGCATCATTTTAAAGAATTTGTACTTAATGGCTCAGTCCCTACTGGGCAGTAAGCAGTTCCTTGAGTTTATTATGAATTTTGGCAGGTGTGGAAATTTCTAGGTCACCAGGGAATGCTTGATTAAATTACTCATGAAATGCATTAATTGCTCTTTTCCACAGTGCTTCAGTAGCTCCAAGGAGACACTGACCAGCTGGCAGAACTTTGCCCTTTAAGATCTAGTCTCAGCTTTGTTTTCTTGAGTATTTTACTGCTTTTGCTTTTAAGAAGTCTGGACTGATTTTATCTCCATTTGCTCTTTACTCATCCTAGTCTCTGATGAAGAATTGAAAAGAAGAGTAGCTGAAGAGTTGGCACTGGAGCAAGCCAAGAAAGAATCTGAAAATCAGAAACGGTGAGCTCCGTGGGATGTGGGAGGGTTTGGGGGGCCTGTTATAATTATGAAATATTTTTAGAGAGGAATAATTGTAGTAAGCCTCATTATTTGTGTTGTGCTGAACTTCAGAGTGTGCTGAACACATGAACTTGGCCATTTTTGGCTTTGGGTTGTGCTTGTTAAAGCCCTACGTTACCCTCTTCTCAAACTTGGTTATACGTTACCGTTGTATCTGTTGTGTTTCTCTTCATTGCATGAGCACTGACTGAGCCCCGTGTCCTCAATATGTGAGAAGTAGTTTTAGAGGATTCTCCAGGAATTTCACAGGCTAGTTTCTTTCAGTGAATGTATTTATGATGGGAAGTTACATTGTCTTCTGTGGTTATTAAAGTTAGCGGTTTCACCACTAACAGTGAATGCCATATATTATACATAGTGCCCATATTAATAAATAGCACTAATTAGTAATGTACTCAATTAAAACTGAAGCTATAACAAATATGTAAGGTTGAAAAATCAAAATTATCCCATTCTGTTATCCCATTCTACAGAGATAACCAATCTTGAACATTTTATTCCTAAAAATTTTTTAATATACATTCTGCTACATTATTTTTGTCATATTACTACTACTACTACTACTACTACTACTAAAGTAATACTACTACTACTACTACTAACAGTTAAAAGAATGTTCATTGAAGTGTTTTTGTAATAGTAGAAACCTGGAAGCAATTCACATGACCATCATAGGGGACTGGATGAATGAATTATGGTCCGTGCCGACAGTGGAATACTAGACAGTCAAGTAGATCCTTAGGTGCTGATTCAAAAAGATGTTGAAAAGCTGTAAACTGGAAAAAAAAAAGCAACGTTCAAAACAGCACAGATAATTTTTTGGTTAAAGTACTGCTTTTTAAAGACTTAAATTATGCAGTTATTCGTAAAAATGTGTCAATACTTTTTAATCCAGGAAGGTCAGGTGCTTTTCATCTGTGCTACTTCTGAAATTTGCATATAGCACAGAACATTATTATTATTATATGATCGTGCAAATGTCTTTCTGCTGTGAGTACTGAGCCCATACCTGACACCAGTGGGTGCTTAGTACCTGTTTTGGTTTCGGACTGCTTGACTGTTTTGCTTGAGAGAGCTAAATGTAAAGAATTTTGCATGGTATTCTAGTCTTCAGTAGCCATAGGCTCTTCAACATATAACTTAACCTCTTTGGACCTTAAATATTTCATCTCTAAAGTGAGAGGTTTGAAACATGTTCTCTAATATTTCTTCTTTTGGGACAAAGTGCTAAGCTAGCTCCAGTTGGCTTGAAACTAATGGAACAGGACGTAAGTTTTAGATTAAGATAAGTTTTAGATTAAGGAAATAGAGAAGGCTCATAGCTTACGGTTTTAAAAATCAAGATGTATTGTACTTAGTCCTGGTGAAAGAGTCTGTGTATATTCTGTAGTTTTACATGTAGTGCTTTATAATTATTTAATTGACTTAGGTTGATGGAGTATATAATTAGATGGTAAAGTTTAAATATTCACAAAATTCAGACCGCTTTTATTATGCAAAGAAAATTAATATGTTTTGGTAGATTTCTTGTCTTCGAAACTTAATTTTAATAAGGATTTTTAAAAAAGGTTTTATTTATTTACTTGTAGAGAAAGGAGAAAAGAGGGAGAAAGAGAGGGGGAGAAACTTTGATGTGAGAGAGAAACATCGATCTGTTGCCTCTTGCACATGCCCTACGAACCTACAACCCAGGCATGTGCCCCGACCAGGAATCAAACCAGCGACCTTTCACTTTGTGGGATAACCCCTAACCGAGCCATACCTGTCAGGGTTTAATAAGGATTTTTTTGGTTAGATTCATGTTTACTTTGCTTACTATATTTCACTTAGGATTTTTTATTTTTTTGCCTTCCTTTCCCTCCGTGTAGTATAGGCTTCCTACAGTGACTCTCACCGCGGCTTTCTGTTTTTCTTCCTTCCTTCATTACTGAGTTTCCACTTGCCCTGCCTTGGTAAAGGGCAGATGAGACGAATAAAAGGTATGAGTGAGAGCCAGTTTCATATCTCATGTGGGCTGGGGTTGGCAGCCTGGCTGTAACCCGGACAAATGACTGTTGATAAAGAATTTATTTTCTGTCACCTTTAAGGAGAGCAGAGGGCGGTACAGCCTTTTTATTATTTTTTTCTTTTAAAAAATGTTTTGTTTGAAACCTTCTACATGAAAACTCACAGCTGTCAAATCTTGGCACAAAGCATGTGTTCATCTATGTGATACTTCTTAAAAGAATCAATAGCTTTTTTTCTCTTTTTTCTACGAGAGAAGAAATTTTAGAGAAAACATTAAGAAAGTTTTATGTGCAGTCTTTGAAAAGCAACTTTTAGTGCCACAAAGCATTTATACAGTATTGTACCTGTTGCCGTAATCGAGTAAAGCCTTGCAAGCAGTTTTAGAGAGTGGTTCCTTGTGCCATTGTGTTAACAGGTCCTGTGTCATCTCTATCCCTATTCTGCCTGTGTGGCTAGTGGTGAGGAGAAGCAGTAACATTTGGGACAGGTCGGTGAGCTTTGTGACAGGGAAATACTCTGAAATGTCTTCTGTTAGGGTAGCTTAAATCAGGACCTCGTTAGGTTTTTTTGGTTGAAAGATTGAAACTTAACTCTGGTGAACTTATGAGGAAGCAAGGAAATTTTTAGAAGCATATTGGACAGCTCAAAAGAGTCAAAAGGAAGACATGAGAACCACTAGCTAGGGAAGAACTGAGTACAACTGAAAGTGTACATAGTAGGAAGAAGTACTTACCCAAAAGAAAATCAGGATGAGGGTTCCATGATAAAAGGGAAAGGATGGTGGACAGCCGAGTTTCATGTAATTGATGATGCCATTGATTTTAAGAAGCACTGCATTTGATGTACCACTAAGAAAAAATACAATACAGTGGTTTGTCTCTCAGACTTTTCTTGTTGAAAGAGCTCATTAAGACTTTGAGTTTTTAAAAAGCATACCACTTGCATGCTTATAAAAAGGAAAATGTAAGAAAAATAAATAGGTTAAGGCAGTGTTCTCATCTGGGGGTGATTTTGCTCCCCAGGAGCCATCTGACAATGTCTGGAGACATTTTTGGCTGTTACAACTTGTCAGGTGTTGTTGGTACCTGGTGGGTAGAGACCAGGGATGGTGCTAAACATCCTGTAGTGTACGGGACGGGCCTCACCTCTGCCCTCTGCTCAGAACAAAGAATGATCTGACTCAAAATGTCACTGTGCTGATAGTGAGAAACCCAGGGTTAAGATCTTCTTAGAAACCTGTTCACACTGGGTCTGTTTCTTCTGAGTTACTTTTTGACTCAGGGTCTTGGGGTCCTTGTTTTTCCTCACGTCATATTCTGTACCATCAAAACTTGGGTGACACAGCATTCCCAAGATGACTGCTCCACTGTGATCCCTGGGATTTTTCCAGGCTGCTGACACCGGTGTTGCAAATTGTGATGCTTACGGTCAAGCTCTGACAACTGTGCAGGACTGTCACCTGGGAGACCCCAATTGTAAGATGCTTTCAGGCCTGTGCAAACGTGAAAAAATATGGCCTGAGGACTATATTTGGCCCCTACAGTCATGTGGGGTTGGAAGTGACTTCTCGCATGTCTTGTCTTACCTCCCACGTAGTGCGGAGGCCCTTTTACAGTGCCGCTGACCGGTAGTGCTACACTCATCGAGGTCCCATTCAGGCATCATTTAAACTAAAGGTATTTCATTGGGCCATTTGAAATTTACCTGAACTCCTTTAAATACCCACTCTTAAATCTAATATGCAGACACGGCATAGTTAAAAGTTGCTTTAAAGGAGTTTTCTACTAGGCCACAGTGATGATGCAGCTAATTGTAAGCACTATGCCTGTGTATGTGGTATTCTCATTTCTAAAAACCGTTTATACGTGAAATTTCAATTTATCTTAGATCTGATTCTGTTTTATGAGACTCTTGAGCGATTTTGCTTAGGTAACAAAATCATGCCCCAAAATATTACTGCCATAATATTAGTACATACATTAGACGTTGGATCTAATTTGGAATCATAGTGTTGCTTATCACAGCACCTAATGGATGCAGTAGTTGTTCGGTGTGTTGGGAGTCGAGAGTAAATTAAACGCTCGTGTCAGCAGCCTGTTTTCCCTGTGATACCCTGTCGTGCGATTTGGGTCATAGCTGACCACATTGCGTTGTAACTATAGCAAGCCAATATAGCAGGGACATAAGATACCCCAGGTTGAGTATGGACTTTTAAAATGTGGCTTACTTCTCTCCTGTGCCCTACCTCAAAAGTCTGTCTCTGAGAGCAAGAAAAAAGTGACTTTCTGACCTCTGACCTTAGGCATTTGAATTTCGCCTCCTTACCTTATAAAGGCAAGCAGAAGTGTTTGTTTTAATAACTTTTCTTCAAGAAACCAAGAAGGGGAATGCCTATTGGATGTTGTAACTAGCTACACATCAGCTGAGATTACTTGCTTACTGTTTTAAATGGACATCTGAAGTGATTCCCCCACTTTAAATTATGTGAAAAATTACATTAGATTTGTGAGATTTAAAATAATTAATTTGATGTAATAAGTGGTTTATAAATTAATCATAAATTTTATTAGCTCTCTGCGTAAGTTAAAATATAGTACAACCCATTTATTTTTTTCACTTACATCATCAAATAGGGGCTTAAACTTTTGGCTTTTGGGTACATTTTAGTTTCTTGTAGTAAAGGTGAAATTTTTAGGGATGGTACCTTCTGTTTAAATTCATTATATAAAAGAATTCATTTTAATTTTATGATTAGATATTTTCTGCCCTTGGAGGAGAAAACTGAAAAGGAAGGAGGACAGTCTCCCCTGGAGGCGAGCAGGGTCTGTGGGCCAGCGTCACACTGGAGACGCACGGAGCAACCAGTCATCTCCTTAGTGTGAAGCTTCTCGTGTAGTGAACGCTCACAGGTACTTGTTTCATGAGCGAATCACTAGGACTGGAAAACCTGGACCATCTTCTCCAGGAAGGGCATCCTCCATATACATATATATTGTATATTACATTAAAAACCAAACTGGAAAAATTATACCTTTAAAATCAGACATTCACTAAAGACTATAGAAACTTGTCTTGTAAATCTCTGTTTTAATTTAGCGTAATGTTTTTCTAGTCACAGGCACAAACCACACAGTTAAGGTGAAATTGCATACCTTCAACCTGAGCCTGTATGTAATATTAGATACATGTTACTTAAAAAAAAAACCCAACCCTTCAGGGAGCAAGTACTACTGATAACTAATTTTTATCGATGGCTTACTATCAAAGCATAGTTTTGAAGTGACTTTAACAGATTAATCAGCAGTCAGTATTTTCTCTTGGCACTTAACAACTATCGCAGGCAAATGAATCTCACTTCTAATTTATAAATATTTGCAAAGAAGATAGTTGAAGGAAATTGAGTTACAAGTCTTCAGTGATACATATTCTGACATTTAAGATATCATTCTGTAGTATAAAAGTCTAAATATTTTAATTTTCTTAACTCCATTGTAGCCTTGTTTGTTTTAAAATGCATATTGTATTGCTGTTGTTCTATCCTTAGATGTTTCTATTGCTGAAAGTAAATGAAGACATAACCAGTTCTGAATGTAATAGGAAGGTCACATTCTAGCCACCCGGTGCTTTTCAATGGAAGGTTTTGGAAATTTGTGTCATCGGCTACTTTTTTCTTTTTCTTCAGGTGGCACCTTTCTGTTTTTAATAGAGACAGTGCTTTTTATAACCAACAGACACAGAAAGCTAGATTATCCAGTCTGTGTTTAAAAGTTTTTTAAAAAAAATCCTCACCCAAGGATATGTTTTTATTGATTTTAGAGTGAGGGAAGGGGGATATGGGGCAGGGAGTTGTGGGGGGGGAGATGTGAGAGATGTGAGAGAAAACATCAGTTGGTTGCCTCCCATATGCACCCTGACTAAGGATCAAACCCACAACCTAGGCATGTGTGCTGACTAGGGATCGAACCCACAATGTTTTTGGTCACGAGACGACACTCCAACCAACTGAGCCACCCAGCTATGGCTATTCAGTATGTGTTTTATTCACACGTCTTTATTTTTTTCCCCAAACCCAACTTTCTTTTCTATTGATGCTATGTAGTTATCGAATCCTACCCTGAATTCTGTTTGCGAAACTATTTTTACATGGTAGGAATATTAAACCTGGACTGGAGTTAGTCTAACTCTAAGCAAGCCATAGAAATCTATAACTTTTTTATTGGTTGTGTTAGCAGCAGTGATGTTGACCACTTCTTGTTCAAATGTTTCTTTAAACAGTAATTCTAGGGTTTTCTCTTATGAAGCATAGTGTTTGATGTAATTTTTGCCAAAGTTGGTTTCTGCACTTGGAAATGCTAAGAACTGGTTTCTGAATGTTCCATAGTTGTAATAATTCTTGTTAAAGTTTCCCTATTGCTCAGAGCATTCTGGGTGGTGGGAGTAAAGGGGAGGAGGGGGTTGTAATGTACTCTATGAATCATTTATCATTTCTTACATAAACTATTAATGTTTACCATCAGTGTTATCACTGTTTTATAAACACAGATGACTGAAACAGATATATGTAAAATTTTTCAGTTAGCAGCAGAACCGAGACTTGACTTGCATGACCCCATAGTCCTACAGTGCCTGATAGAATCATATTATCTCATCATTTTGTAAACGTTTATTCAGAGGAAACCCAACATGAAATGTCGATATAGAGCTGATTCAAGTGCCATTGGAGTATAATTAGGACTAAGGATTTAGAGCTCCGTCAGCTCCTTTCCCCGTTTTCCGGTCTCAGAGATCTGGGAACCATTCTGATAGGCTCTAATGCATTGTCAGGATAATTTTCTCTCAAAATTGGACAGTATGCTTGAGGAGTATACTTTTCTTGTACAAACAGCATTTGTTGGATGAGTCAGTTTTGTGTCCATTTTGGAAGACGAGGGGGAAGTGGCCGGGTGGCCATTTCTTGACTCCAGAAGTCCGTATTTATGGACAGTGGTCCACGTGGGCTGGGCCTCACCCTGGCTGAGCCCTCAGGCCGGGGCGTTCAGGAAGCCCTCTCTTGATCCTGCTGGTAATGACTGCTCTGCAGGAAGGGTGTAGAAGAAGCCGAGATCCTGGCATGGCAGCTCACTCTGGAAACGGTGGAGAAGTACCCAGAGAGGACCCCCCTTTCCTGACCTTAACAGCTTTGCCTGTAGAGTCTCAAGCTGAAAGGGGCAGAGGCAGAATCGTTGTGAATCAGGTGTAAATTTTGTCTCAGCATTGTAATACTTCCAAAGGTTGGTACCTTTCTATGTTTAAGTAATAATCCCTCCCCCCTCCTTGCCCGGTTGGAAAAAACTGTTAAAAAGAGAGTAGCTCATTTTAAATTTTTGTCAAATGTTTTGTTGAGAGATGAGAGAGTTTATAGATGACATACACAAAGAATATGCATATTGGGGTCATACATCATCTGTAATAAGAACCACTTCATATGCTCAGCTAAAACAAAAAACTTTTAAACAACAGGTAGTGTTATTTACTGTTTGCTCAGTGATGTTCTGAACACTTTATGAATTTTAACTCATTTCATTCTTACAACATCTCTGTCACCCCACTTCATAGATGTAGAAACTGAGAGGTAAAGAAACTTGCCAAGGCCATAATCTAGTAAGTGGTGGGTCTGGGATTTGAACCCAAGTCTCTGTGGAGTTCATGTACTTCACCATCCCATAGTACTACCTTTCTGCGTATACTGTCTTTAAAGTTTTTTATTTATAATTGTGGGAAGAAGTAATGAGGATTTGCTGGATCTCTGTTGTGTGCAACTGGTTATTAGATATGGGTATTATTTTTAAAATTTCCTTTATCGTTAGGACCAAATTCTTGAGAATTTGTGTTTAATGTTAATATTCTTTTTCTAAAATTTTTAAAATTATTTTTAAATGAACTTAAATCTTTTTAAAAAAATATCTTATTTATTTTTAGAGAGAGGGGAAGAGAGGAAGAGAGGGAGAGAAACATCAATGTGTGGTTGCCTCTCATGCACCCCCTACCGGGGACCTGGTCTGCAACCAGGCATTTGCTCTGATTGGGAATTGAACTGATGATCCTTTTGTTCGCAGGCTGGTGCTCAATCCACTGAGCCACAGCAACCAGGGCAAACATTAATATTCTTTACTTATATAGGCTATAAATTACACTGAATGCTTGTTGGTATGCACATTTTCAGTGATGGTGGCAATTTGAGTTTCCTGTTAGACTAAGATTGGGCATATTTTTCTTAATTGCATAACTGGGGCGGGGGCCAGCGTGTGTGGAAGCAGTGGTGCCATGCCTCATGAACTTCGGAGATGAGTGTCAGCTTCAGGTCATTGGGGCCCAGGTGTGCTGAGCAGCTTTCTACAGAGTTCAGGGGAGCAACTTGGGCCCTTACACTATGTGGGAAACGATAAAGAGACATAGCACTTACTTTAATAGGTGATTGTGGCATGGAAATCATTTTTGCATCTCCTGTATTCATCCTTAGGCTTTTTTTTTTGGAGACTTGGTCTGTTATTTTACACTGGTAGTGTTGCTTGCTCTGTTGGGTTTTTGGTTTGTAGTGTTTGTAATTATATATTTGCCTTTTGTGTGATAGTCAAAGAATTTTGGTAAGTTACCACCTTTAGTCTACAAACTTACAAGTTTGTATTTATTTTTCCTTTATTTTTGACATTAACACAGATGTCCCCATTTCCCCTGCTTTGCCTGCCCCCATCTATCCCCTCCTTCTTTCTGGTCTTACCACACTGTGGTCTTACCACACTGTTGTCTGTGTCTGTAGGCTATGCATATATGTTCTTTGGCTAATACTTTCACCTTCTTTCATCCAGTTTGCCCTCCTCCCTCCACTCTGACAGCTGTCAGTCTATTCCATGTGTCTATGCCTGTTTCTATTTAGTTTGTCAGTTTATTTTGTTCATTAGATTCTACATATGAGCGAGATCATATGGCATTTGTCCAGGGACAATTTGTTAGTTATATACTATTTACACATAACACTATGGAGCTCTTCAAGGCCTAACCCATTTCATTTGGAAATTTTTTCAAGTTATCCCATTAAAATGCTTTTAGTGTGAAATTGGTGTCGAGTGTAAAGCACAAAATTAGAGGCTAACCATGTAAATGTTTCATTTAATGATTTAAATTTGAGTTCCTTCACAACTTCGTAGACCAGGGCTCTTAAATTCTATGTTTCCTGGTGCCATTTTGTTAATGCTGATTTAAAATCCCTTAAAAGTCCATAAATTGTAATTTTGCTTTCCCGATAGGTTGATGGGTTAAAACCAAATCAGATCAAAACAAAATTAAAAAAGTCAACTGAAACCATTAATTTAATATGGTTTATGCCTATTAATTGAAAAACTATTACCCAACAGAGTTTCTGAAAATTTTATTATTGCTACAGAACCTGGTAGGTTTGACTTAGAAAGGACAACTGACTGAAAACATGGATAATGCTGATTGTTAAAAATAAGCTACAAAAGAAATATACATCTGCGGAAGAAATGCAAATAATACAGAATCATAAAAAGTTAGTCATCTTCTGCATTTTTACTCTGATCTTCCCTCCATAAAATCATTTGCACATTCATACCCTAGGGAAAATGTATTCTTAACAGTGTTTTATATAACAATTTCTTTTTAAACAAAACAAGATTGAAGTAATAATGTATAACTTAGCTTCTTTTTTACACCCAATCATATGTTGTGGCCTTCTTCCTGTGTGCAGTGCGTACTGATCTTGCATAGACTTTAGATCTAGTAATATATGCCATTTAGGAAGACTTTACCTAATAAAAGTAATACTAATAATAGTCATGCTATATACTAATAAGTAATCATTTGTAATAGTAATAGGTGGTCGTTTTGCACACTTCTTTTGTCTCAGCATCGGCCCAAGCACTTTGCACATGTTCAGCATTTAATTCTCATGGTGGCCCTGTGAACGGCTGGCACCCTCACTTCACAGGTGGGGTGGCTGGAATGTAGAGAGATTCACTTGCTTATAGTCACATAACCAGAAAATAGAGGAGTTGGGATTTGAACACAAGCAGCCTGGAATCTGAAACCACACTCGTCATCACAGTAGTAAACTGTGTCTCAGAGGCTAAATTATTTTCCAGTCCAACAGTGATGCATTAACTATTACATATTAGTCTGAATGCTCTATCTGAGGCTCTTTTGATGTGGTATATTGAAGATTTATGATTTTCAGGTTTCAGTGCAGTCAATTTTGCCTTGATTCGGAGCTCATTAAATAAGGAATTTAGTTTTGAAAAGAACTCATAAACGAAGGGCGTTTTTTGGTATTTTTAAAAAATTCACATGACTGTATTTTGAAATAAAACTATCAAAATACTGTCAAATACTGGGTGAAAAATTAATATTTCTGTACATTTTTCTGTAAAATGTTGGAATTTGTGTATTTTTTATGAATATATCTGTCAACTGTACAATTCAGGTTGTATAGACTTAAAGAGAAAGAGCCCCAAACTACTATCCCAGTGAGTTTCGGTAACCTGAGTTATTTGTACAGCACCAGGCAGGTTTGACTTTTCTCAAACTACTGAAAAGTTGGATGTCATTCTAACAAAAATTAATAGTAACACCAGAATTTTGATTACTGATTATTCTTGTTCCCTTCTCCTTGCCTTTATGTCTCTCCT
>PVJD01014053.1:0-30883 GCA_004026545.1 Mormoops blainvillei | reverse complement strand
GTCACCCCTCAGTTCCTCCTCCTTCAGTCCCTGAAAATCAATAATCTACTTTCTTTCTCTGCGTATTTGCCTTTTCTGGACATTTCACACAAATAGAATCATACTTTATGTGGTCTTTGATGACTGGCTTCTTCCGCTCTACCTACAAGTGGAATTTCTGGGTGATATGTGTGACCTTTAAAAAACTTCCAAAGAATTATCCAAAGCACTGCACCATTTTAAATCCCCACCAGGAATGTATGAGAGTTTGAATTTCTTCCTATACTAGTGTTACTGTCATCCATTTTTATTATAGCCATCCTAGTTTGTATGATGCGGTATAACTTTGTGATTTTAACTTGCATTTCCTTAATAGCTACTGATACTGGATAATGACCTTTTCATTTGTATATCATGAATTTCCATATCTTCTTCCAAATCATTTGCTCATTTTTAATTGCTTTGCACATTGCCAAACTCATTAGTTCTAATGGTTTTACTGTGGAATCCTGAGGGTTTTCTATATACAAGAGCACACAACCAGCAAACAGAGATGACTGTACACCTTCCTTATCAATCCTGAGGCCTCTTATTTCTTTTTCTCACCTAACTGCACTCACTAGGACCTTCAATGCAATGTTGAATAGAAGTGGCTAGAAGGAAGATTTTTGGCTGTTTCCTGACCTTTGCGGCAAAGTATTCGGTGTTCCTCTAGGCATGGTATTAGCTGTGGGATTTCCCCAGAGTAACTTTATCAAATAAAGGAAGTTCCCTCTATTCATATTTTGTTGAGTGTTTTTTATCATGAAAGCGTGTTGGATCTTAGTCAAATAATTTGGCTGCATCTATTGAAATGCTTGTGTGATTTTCTATTGTTCTATTAACATAGAACAATATTATATTGATTGATTTACAGATGTTAAACCATCCTTTCTGTTCAATGATAAAATCAGCTTGGTTATGGTACACTATCCTTTTATGTTGCTTGACTTAATTTGCGGAACATTATTCAGGACGATTGTGTTTATACTCATAAGTGATACTGGCCAGTTGTTCCCTTTTCTCATGACAGCAGCCGGGATGCGACATTGGGGTAACACTAACTTCACAAAAGGAGTTGGGAAGTACTCCCTCTTATCCTGTTTTTGGTAACATTTGTGAAGTGTTGGCATTAAATCTTTAATGTCTGGCAGAATTCACCAGCAAAGTTTATCTAGGCCCAAGCTTTTTCGTTGCTATGGGTTTTTAATTTGTTAATTCAGTCCCTCCACTCGTGGTAGGCCTCTTCTGCATCTCTGCTTCTTCTTGTGCCTGATCCAGAAGTTCTTTCTGTGACTCTGTGCCTCCCTCTAAGGTGTCCAGCCTGTGGCTGTGTTGGTCACGTTCCCTCGTAATCCTCTTTATTTCTCTAAGCTTAGTAATGTCATCGCATCTTTCATTTCTGAGTTTAGGAATTTGAGTCACTTATTTTCTTGATTAGTCTAGCTACAGTTTATCAATTTGTTGGAAAACAAATACTTAAAACACAAAAAAAAAATTATTTACATACCTCCTATATTTGCCTATGTATTTAACTTTACCAGTGTTATTTCTGCATGTGGATTTCTGTTCTTGTCTAATGTCCCTTAATTTCAACCTAAAGGATTCTCTTTAGCACTTCTTATAAGACAGGCTTACTACGGACAAATTCCTTTAGTTTTTGTTTATCTGAGAATGGCTTAATTTCTCCTTCAATTTTGGAAAATAGTCTTGCAGGCTATAGAACTCTCGGTTGACAGTCTTTTTGGCTTGGCGCTTTGAATGTGTCATCCCACTCTCTTCTTTCTCCCAAGCTTACTAATGAGAAGTGAACTCCCAACCTCATCAAAAAGTCCTTGTTTATAATGTCATTTTTCTCTTGGTGCTTTAAAGAATCTTTTATTTTTATTTTTACCGTTTAAGAGTTTGACAGTGATGTGTGTCAATCTGGAGCTCTATGAGTGTGTTTTACTTAGAATTTGTTGAAGTTCTTGAATATGTAGATTAATATTTTTATCACCTTTGAAAATTTTTGACATCATTGCTTCAATAGCCTTTCTGACACTTTTTCTTTCTCATCCTTCCAGTGTTCTCATTATGCATATGTTGATGCCCCTGAGGCACTATTCATTTTTCTTCATTGTTTTTTTTTTATATACGTCAGACTGTAAAACTCTATTATATAGAGTAATCTTCAGGTTCACTGGTTCTCTCCTCTGCTGGTTCAAATCTTGCTTTGAGACCATTCGGTAAATGTTTCATATCAGTTATTTACTTTTTTACTCCAAAATTTATGTGCATAATTTTGCTATGGACTGACTGATTGTTTTCCATCAAATTCATATACTGAAATATTGACGCCAATGGGACCTTTGGGATATAATCAGGTTATGAGCCTGGAGACATCATAATGGGAGGTGCCCTTGTAAGAAGAAACAGGAGATAGCCTGCTTCCTGTCTCCCTCCCTCTGCTCTCCACCATGGGAGGATAATATGAGAAGAAGGCTGTCTGTGAACCAAGAAGAGTCCTCACATGACATCTAACCTGCCATCACCCTGACCTTGGACTTCTTAGCCTCCATAACAGAGAGAGAAATCCCTGTTGTTTAAGCTCCCCTATCAATGGAAATTTTGTTATAGCAGCCTAAGCTAACTAAATCAAATTTCTATCTTTCTATTGATATTCTCTGATTGGCATACAATTATTATCATGCTTTCCTTTAATTTTTTAGACATTCTTTGTTTACTAAGTACAAATATGGGTTTCCTTAGGGACATTTTATTGAACTATTTTTTCACCATGAATGTGGCATACTTTCTCACATCTTTGCATGCTTTATACTATTTTGTTGAAAACTGATCTTTTTTAATAATATGTTTTAACAACTGTAGTATTAAATTTCTTCAGCCCCTTCCCCAACAAAGTTTGTCTATGTTGCTATTTTTTTTTTGTTGTTATTGCAGCTCACTCATTTAGCTACTTTCCTGTGCTAATTCTGTAGATTCTATGCATTGAAACTTGTGCTAACTGTGTTCTCTGCTAGCCTTTTTTATCCATATTTTTATTTTTAAAGCTGGCTACCTGCGGGTCACACTTGGATCAGTATAATTTAGTAGCCAACCAATGACTGGTTGGAAGATTTTTTTATATGCTTTTCCCATATGTCTTGTACCCTTTGTCAGGTGGACCTGCGTGAGAATTCTTGTCTTCAAACCACAGGCATTTCACAAGACTGCCCTAATTTTTGCTTCCTGCTGTTTGGAGGCCCAAGGCCAGTCAGAGAGGAGTGGCTCGTCCTTTCTCCTTTCCACAGTCTTTCCCGGTCATGCACCCAGCCTTACACATGCCTGCAGCCTTTTAGGTCACAAGACTTACGTCAAAGTTTTTCTAATTTATTTCCACTACCTAGGTTTTCTTTCAAAACCCACCTAGACTCTTGTTTTCCTCAACTGAAATTACGGCGTTAGGCAACCGAGATGTTGTCAGTAGTTTACTAATATTTTAGTAGTGGCCAATAAGTTTGAAAATTTAGACAAAATTAGCAAATGCCTAAAATAAGCAGAACTTTTCAGCACATGTTCAATAAAAATAGAAACTCTGAATTGCACTATTTTGATTGCAGTGAGTAAATTTGTAATTCAGTCTCCCAGAGTGAAAACTCCAGCCAATCCCGGAGAGCTTTCTTACTAAATTTTTCAAATCTTTAAGGAAGAAACCTTGACAATCTTATACAAACTCACCTAGAAAACAGCAAAACAGGTCAGAACCTTAATAGCAAAACCTAAGAACAATACGAGAAAGAAAGCTCAGGTTGATCTCTCAAAGACGTAGAAACAGAAATCCTGAACTACAAGGAAATTAAATCAAGCAGCAAATAAATGGGGCAATATGCTGTGATATACTGAATTGATTTCAAAAGCAAGGTATTTATAATATCAAGAGGCAATGTAATTCTCCAAATCAATAGAATAAGTGAAAAAATTCATATAATTAAATCGATAAATACAAAAAAATTTATAATATAATTATTAATGATAAAAATCATTCAGCAAACTAGAAATAGAAGATAATAGATTCATCTGATAAAGTATATCTATAAAACACATAAGCAAACAGTTCAATAGCGAAATGTTGAAATCATCGCTTCTGGGATGGAGTGTGTTAGAGGGATACTTGACATTACTAGTAAACATAAACCTGCAGCAATGGAACAGGGGAGACTAGAAGAAAGTATGTGGATAGAAACGAGGAATTAAATCTGAAATTATTTATGAGAGACATAACTATGCACTAAAATTTTTAATAGAATCTATAAATAATTTATTAGAATTAATAGTCATGTTTAAATGGTTGTTCTATCTAGTAACCTCGTTACAAACACAAAAGTAAAAAACTAAAATGCCCAATTCAAACACATTTTTTACATCAGCAAAACAAAAAACTGATCAAGAATGGTCGCTGCTCCTTGTCCTCCCCTCCCTCCCTGGTCAGTGCGGTCCTAAAGCCACCACGCAGAGCTGAGCAAAGCCACCCTCTGCTTGGGGCTGGGTGCAGGTGTGGGGTGCGGGAACCAGGGTGATGGGATACAGGCATCCTCACGTGATCAACAGCCTCACCGCGTAACGGACCCCAGCAGGGGGCAGGCCTGCTGTGCAGCGTCGGAGCACAAGCAGGACAGGGAGGGTGTCCAAGAACTGGGGTGAAACAGACTGGAGACTTGGAGCCTACGGGAGGTGAGCAGGCCAAGCAGGGCACCCTGACCAGCGTGGGTCTGGCCTGGGTGTCTGGGCCTAAACACCGCGAAGGCGGGCCACCGTGCACCAGGGAACGGCCAGCAGGGGACACCCAGGAGGTCAGTTAAATATAGCGGTTGGTCCACTGTGTGAATAAATTCAAGAGAACGAGAGCAACAGATTTCTTATGTCAGAAAACCAAAAGAGAGAGGAATGCTGGAATTCAGTGATGTCAGAGTGAGCTAACATGTTTTAGTAGTTATGGAAAGATGCAGAAGGAAAGGTTACTTGTGCGCACACATATACAAACACGCTCATGTACACATTTCGTCCCTCCTCCACCCACTGCCGGGCCTCGGAGCAGCCATGCCCCCGTGCTCACGAGTCCACCTGCGACGCACACACAGCACTTCCTTAACCCCACTCTCTGCGGCAGGAGCCGCCACTACCTGGAGGAAGGGCTGCCTCTCGGTTTGGGACAGAGGACGGAAAAAACGTGCCTGGAATATCTTGTTATTCTTGAAAGCAAAAAACTGCTCAAGACACAATGGGCATGTCCAAAGGACACAGAAATCATCTAAAAAGCCCTCTTGGTGGCCACACCTGGGGCAATTCGAGCACCAAAGTTCATTAATTAATTTTTAATTTGTTGGATAACACTGAAATCCATGGGTCCCTGATGACATACACATGTACTGCATACGTAAGAGATGGGCTATTTACATCGTTTGAAAATACCTCCCATAAAAGCACATTAGTGAATTATAAGGGGTAAAAACAGTGTCTGGCAGACCCTGCATGTTTAAGTCATCTAAGCATCACTTTCAGTCGGAAGACAAATCAAATGCTGAAGCTCCTTACAGGATACAGGAGGAGGGAGGCCGTTGCCACTGTTGTGTTCCGACGTTGGTGGCCCGGGCACTGTAGAGAAAGAGGACCAATGGGACGTGCGTAGACAGGAGAGGAGATGTGTAGCAACAGCTGGCTCACGTGGTCCTGGAGGCCTAGGGTTTTATGGTCCGCAAGCTGGAGGACCAGGAAAGCTGGTGCGAGAGGCAGTTCAAGGTCAAAGGCCTGAGAACCAAGGGAGGGCCTGCAGGGACTCGGCCTGGAGTCCGGAGGTCCAAGAGCAGGGAGCTCCCAAGTCCAAGGGCGGGAAAAGACGGACGTCCCAGCTCAAGCAGAGAGAAATGTCCCCTTCCTTCACTTTTCATTCCATTCGGGCCCCCAACAGATTGTAGGGTGCCCATCCGTATTGGGGAGGGCAGATCCCTGGACTCAGTTTACCCAGTCAAACGCTCCTCTGCTCAAGCCACCCCCCAACATGGTGTCCCCCAGCCATCTGAGCTCCCTCTGCCCACTCAGGTTCATATATAAATCAGTCATCACGCTGAAAATTCACCTTGGAGTCCAGCCCTGAGAAAACATCAGATGAATCTGCGTGAGGAGCATTCTATAAAATAATGGGCCCATAATCTTCCAAAGTACCAAGCTCATATAAATCAAATATTGAGGAATAGGACAAATAAATACAATATCTAATTCTGAGCTGTATTTTCCTGCTCTAGGATGTCTTCGGGACAATTAGAGAAATTTGAAAGAAGCCCAAATACTAAATGTTGTGACCATATCGGCGTCGATTTCCTGCTTGCAGGGCCCTTCGGTAGAAGAATGTCACCGTGCCTATGAAACGCGCCCCAAAATGCTCAGGGGGCGGAGCACCCCATCGGCAGCCACTCGCAAGCTATTCCGGGAGAAAAAGGACTTGTGCTGTCCCACGACTTTTCTTTAGGGTCATTTCATTTTTTTAAAAAATGAACAAATGTACCATACTACTTAACATACCATCTTTAGAATGTACACACATTTCTATTAAAAATGTGTATCACTGTTATACGATCAGTTGTGTATACAGAAAAATATACAACTTCAGAGAATGAATCTCAGGTGGGAAGATATACCACATATGTCATTCTCTGTCACATGGTCATACAGAGCTCATAACAAGATCCCCATAAAATTAATATTTTGGTAGAAACGTGTAAGAGAGTTCTAAAACTGGAACGGCAGCAGAGAGCCAAGATTACCTGAGACAATTTACCGGATATCGAGAATGCTAGAAAGCTACAGTAATCAAGAAAGGGTGTTGACGACACAAGGCTACACAACAGAAATCAAACACGAAGCCTCCAGAAACAGAACTTCCGCAGTGGGCACTTCCCAGTGACAAAGTTACGCCTGCAGAGCAGTGGAGAATGAATGGCATTTTCACAACATCGCGCTAGGCCACTTGGACATCAGCACGCGGAGGAGTCCAGTAGCCCCACACCGACCCCCTCGCCCACAGAGGCCAGGCTTCCTGACTGCAGGGCTGGGGGTGGGGGCGCAGCCTCAGCGCCCTCTGCCGCGTGGAATGCTTAACGCCGGCACTTCCCTGCGGGAGCCGTCAGCCGCGTATTGATTTGGAGCACTTGAAATGTGACTCGTGAAACCAAACGACTTACGTTTTATTTTTGTATTATTTTACTTTATTTAAATTTAAATATCCTTGTGTGGCCTGTGGCTACGTATCGGATATCACAATTCTAAGTGATAATGTATGAGAGTAACTATATGACCTTGGGGTGAGGAAATGCTTCTTTAATAGAACACAAAAGAGCGTTTTCCGTAAAGGAAAAGATGGATAAATGAGGCTGAATTAAGGACTTGACATCACTGAGCTGGGGAAAAGTAAGCCAAAAAGTTGCGGAAGGTATTCCAACACGCATAGCTCACCGGTCCTCAAATCCAGAATCTGCCAACACCTCCCATAAATCATAAGAACATTACCAAAAAAGAGCAACAGCAGACACGTTTCTTGAACAAGTACTTCACAAAGAGAATGCCCAAGGAGACAGTTCTTTATGCCCTGAGTCATCAAGGAACTAGAAATAAAAATCACAAGATATCACTACACACTCGCTGAAATGATGAAAATTAAAAGCAAGTAGTAAGGATTCTGAGCAACAGAAACATTCTCTCTCTGCAGGCAGTACATTGAAACCCACTTTGGAAAATGGGCATTATCTTTTAAATGTAAATATATGTTTATCTTAAAAACAATGACTCCACTCTAATGGACGTACCCGACGTATATGCGTTACTTGTGCACCAAACACCTTGGACAAGACACGTAGAATATTCCTCAAACTGGGTTTGCCTGATATTCTCTCATGATAATAAATTGGGGTGTGTGATAACAAACTGTGGAATACAATGCAATAGCATAAACTAATGATTATGAACAAACTACCACTAAATACAACTTGGAAGAAATCTACACAGTGAAAGAACGAAGATACAAAGAATTCATGTACATGACTCCTTTTGTCAGATTCAAAACAAGTGGCCCCGCTGCCTGGTCTTGGGCGCAGCATCAGGGTGACGCGCCGTGGGGAAAGGAGAGCCAACTGCGGCTCCCGCAGGCATCAGGGGCTTCTGGGGTCAGGGCACCATGCAAGTCCCAGCCCCGGAGAACGGGCCCATGGGTTTGTTCCCATGTGAGCAGGCATCCAGCCCTATGCTTGCGATTTGTGGCTTTTTTAATGTATCAGATGACAATGCAAAATGGTAACATTGTTACTGTGAACCTCATAATCTTAGAAATTTGTAAAGTTAACCAAGGGCCTGATCTCTTCCCCTGGCCAGCAGTTCGGAGCCTGGTTTTGTGAAATTGCTCCTCACGCCCGTTGTTGCAGGAGCGCGCTCGGTTATGTCAATGATCCTCTAGATTAACTTAAATTAATATCTTTAAAATTCAAAACATAAATGATATGCTTTTTAGAGACAATGAGAATATCACAAAATTCCACAGAGAATTTTATTTTCCATCCCCTAAAATAGTGGCACGCACTGTGTGAAGTTAATGGAATGCTTGTTCTGGCACAATTTTTTAGAACCTAACATTCCAAGGTGAATTTTATCACACTAACAACTTTTGTAAATGATTTCTGAGCTAAAATATTGAATTAGCATTACTACCCTTCAGTGTGTCATTAGAGGTTGTTTAATGAATGTTTTTTACACGGAGAAGGAGCATCGTTGCCCTGGTAGACATATAAAACAAGCCATTACCTCACCACTTTCATATCCTTCTTTGTTTAGTTGTCTTAAAACCCTTCTCCAAGAAACACACAGGCCTCCTTTTCTTTACCCCTCCCCGGGGCTTGCATGGGCTGCTAATTGCGCCGTCCCGTTTTATCTGCTTTGGCCCAGGGAGATCAAGGACCTTTTTGTGACTTACTTTCCATAATGCCAGGCATAAATTGCTATTCATTATCAACATATATAAACATGCCAGCGTTGTCAAGGGGAAATTTCTCTTAGATGAGAGTATTTGCATAAAAATAGGAGCTTGCATTTTAATTGGGGGGAATATGGCTACTTTTATCTATGCTAGCCTTAAAAAATAAAATAAGCAGAGGAAGAATGTGACAGGGAATGGCTAACCCATCGGCTAATAAGCACTCTACCCTGGTCTCACTCACATTAAACTACCACTGCCTCAGAAATTAGTCGCTACATGAAAATGATACCATTCTCTTATTAACTGGCAAGAGTAGCCTTTGTGTAGAACTCAAAGACTTGAGAGTTTTCTAAATTATAGAAAACTTTGCCTTAAATTTCACTCTGTGGCATTTTGAAACACATTCCAATAAAACTTGGGAAGACATGCACGAGGTCTGTCTGGAAAACGTCCAGTCATTGTTAATGTAACAAGAACAGTTTGCGTGACATCAGTGTAACCTGGCAGCCAAGGACAGTGGACTGGAATGCCCATGTGTGAACAATGATGACTTCACTGTACTAGCCAGTGGGGGCAGTAGACGCCATTGAGTGAGCATGTGTACTGTGCGGCCGTCACATCCAAAATGACTGAGTGAGTAGAGCAACAGATCTGCATCAGATTTTGCATTAAGCTTAAACATTCCTCCATGGAAACTATTTGGATGATTCAGAAGACCGCAGCTGCGGGCAGCTGGTGACTGGCAGCTTCATCGCGACAATGCACCCACTCATGCATCACGTCTCATGCAGAGTTTTTTGAGAAACATCAAATCACACAGGCTTGGTGCCCTGCGACTTTTGGATTTTCCCAAAATGAAAATCACCTTTGAAAGGGAAGGTATTTCAGACCATTGATGGGAATCAGGGAAATGCCGTGAGGCAGCCAAAGGAGATTCCAACAAAGGATTTTGCGGAGTGTTTCGAAGAGTGGAGGAGATGCTGGGAGAACTGTGTGAGGTCCCAAGATGCCTGCTTTGAAGGGAACAAAGGCATCATTGTCTTATGGAGACTGGTTCTTATATCCTCCTCAGTAAATGTCTCTATTTCTCATAGCACGTGGCAGGATACCTTCTGGACAGGCCCCGTATTTCCCATGGGTGTCTGCACCTTTGTGGTCATTCTCACTCCCTCTCCCAATACAAACCCCTTTTCATTGTAAAAGTTTCTCTCTGGTCTGTCAGAACCACTGACAAAAGTGCTGAAGAGCTGTCCCCACCAAGCAACACGTGACGAGCTCGTCTAATGAGGTGCGGCAACTTCCATTGCACCCCAATGACCTTACGGAAGAGTTACTCGTTCCTCTTACAGAAGCAAATGACATTCTTCTTCACATAGTTTCTACTCACAGGAACGGCAATAAAGACCATGGCCACTTGCTGGCAGAGTTGTTCTCACGTTGTGCATCTGATACATTCCTCTAACGCGGCCTGACGTCCCCACAGCCATCGCTATCACGGCAACTTGTATCTGTGCGCATGTGCGTGTGTGTGTTTTACTTATACTTTAGAGGAGGATGAGGAAAGGAATCTCTCCTAACCTGGGAAACATGCAGATGTATATATGTTTTCTTAATACCTTGTTCTACCATTGAAACCCAAATGAAAGAAGAAATGTAGAACACATCTTGTGACATTTTCTGAAGCAGAATTCTTGTGATTTCTGGAACCCACTGACCCAAGGCTGTCATGCACCACTTTAAATAGAAACTTTGTATTTTTACTGTTTCTCCATGCCATGTCTTTACCTCTGTGAAATCGCCAACTTGGTAAAGTTATAAAAGGAAAGAAAATTGCACCTGAAAATAGTTTACCTCTTTGCTGAATTTCCATGGTTATTATTTCAGCTATTTGTGTTTTGAATAAGAATTTCCCACCCATGTGAGTGGCTTCTCCATCTGCTTGAGACCCTGGAGGTGAAAACAGATGCCCTGCCAGAGACGTAATAGAGCTTTGGTGCGGGCCCTGCGGCTCAGGTGCATCGGGGGCGGGGGCGAGGGGGCGGCTTCGCTTTCATTTTCTTTTCATTTTCTTTTCATTGTTATCGATCAGGAACAATGGGTTCCAAACAGAAAGTGGGTTAAAAAGCAAAATTCAAGTCAGAGGTGCTGGGAAGTTTGTTTTATATGATGACATGTCTTTAAGCTCTTTTTCCAAGCGGGTATTACTGTTGAGTTTTTCCTGTCTAATTAGTTAAAAGACACACAGAGAGCTGAAATAAGCATAAGATGGCATTGGTTTGAATTCTGAGCCCTTCAGTTGAAACTTCCGAAAGATTCCCCAAGACTCTTCATTTACTGAAGATTTAAAAAACCCAGTATGCGGCCTATGAATACAAGGTACTTATGGCTTAATCTTTCTAGAACATCACACTTCTGAGCCATGCCAGATTTTTAAGGCTACTACTCAGTAAATAAAAATAAATAAGTAAATAAAAAGTGGGAGCCAAGTAGACAGAGACACTGTGAAAATGGTGGCTTCCGCGTCACGACGCGGGTCGTGCAGGCACCGAGGGCCCGGCTTGCAGTTGGGGCCCAGTTTTGCAGACTGACTCTCGTCAGCACGCGCAGTGGCCTCGGGCGCCCAGCAGAGATAGCTCTGCTCTGAAGCGGAAGGGAACCAAGTCTTCAGGGGAAGAAATCCAGACTCCACAGTGAAATCTTCAACCGTCGCAAGGGCACCCTCAGCCCTGGTCTTGTTTCCCCCTCTCCATCCTGAGAAGGGGCTGGACAAGCAAGGCTGCGCATTCTTCCCTTAAGTGGACACGGTCTCCCTGGCTGACCTCAGTCGGAAGCCGTTGTGTGCCCCTTACGGGGCAGCTGCATGGGCCAGCCACTTGCAGGCCAGTGGCTGCCAACATCAGGTGGGCAACTGGGATGAAAGGGCCGTTTCTGATCCAAAACCCAGACCACCGGTAGGCCAGCCCTACAGCACTTGTCACCTGCATCTGTCCCGGAGCTTTGAAGCTCTGTGCCTGTGACTAGGTTTAAAGCAAGAGAGAGACAGACAGACAGAGAGAGAGAGAGACAGGGAGACAGAGACAGGGAGACAGAGACAGGGAGATAAACATCTCACTGGACCTTAGTCCACAGAAAATTTAAATCTTCGAATGTCACCCACCATGGAACGACTGGGGAAGGCCCTTCAAAGGTAGAGGTTTTGAACAGATGTTAATTTCATCCATATATGTTGCTTTTGAGCACTTCACATATTGGCCACCAATCAGCGTGGTGATCACAACTCTGTCAAAATAGAGTTTCTGAGAGTACTTAGAAGGAATTTCAGTTGTCAACCATGTCACGTTTTCTCCGATCCCTCTGAAATTTCCTATGATAGCTATGATCTAAATCTTCCCCATGTCTCTATTGACACAAATTATATGATATAAAAAATTTAGAAGCAAAAATTATTCAGAAAGACATCCTGGGTAAATTATCTAAATTAATTGGGATGTTAAACAACATATGTGAAAATGTTTAATGTATGATATTGAACAGGAAGTGAAAAATAATAATATGGACCTAACATTCTAATCTGTAGACAATTCACATATTTATTGAGAATTTACACTGTGTAAGACCTTTGCAAAAATGTAATAGATAAAACAAGATAAATAAATCTTATTCTCCGTCCTTAAGGAACCCATGTTTTAATTGGGAAGATAAAAGAAATACATTAATAACTTTAAGACGTGATAGAATATAGTGAGTAAAGTGCATGGTGAGCATAGGGTGGGTGAAACAGGAAACTGAGTCAGAAACAGAGTCTGGAGAATATTTTAAATAATAACATGAAAGGCCACAATGAGACCTGATACAAGGTAGAGAAATGGGTTATTTGTCCCGTCGAGTTTTCCGCTGTTATGGACTGGATTATATGCTCCCCGATTCATATTTTGAAGCTCTAATTCCCCGTACCTCAGATGTGACACTACTTGGAGATGGGATCTTTAAAGATGGGGTCTTCAAGGGTGGGTTTTAACCCAATCTGACGGGTGTCTCTATAAGAAGAGGAGGTCAGCGCACGGGCACGCAGAGGAGAGACCACCTGGGGCAAGGGGCTATCTGCAAGCCAAGGAGAGAGGTCTCAGGAGAAACCAGGCGAGCTGCCCCCTTGTTCTTGACCTTCCAACCTCCAGTACTGTAAAAACTGAAGTTCTGTTGTTCGAGCCGTCCTGTGATATCTTGGTATGCAGCTCTAACACATCAGTAGCCTACACTTTGGATTTAACATGTTTTTCTAGGCCGGCACTTGCAGTTAACTAGCAGTAGAGGATGCTGCGGTGGGTGGCCCAGGTCGCCTCTAGTGGAGCAGCAAACCCATCTCCCAGGACCGGTGAGTAACGGCTGCTTAAGGCTCAAGGATGTCCCCTTTCTCTGAAGAACGACCCACGACTAACAGAAAATGTCTTGGCTGGGAAATTACTCCCACCACCTCAGAAGTGACGGCCCAGATCCAAGGGCTGACTGACTCAGGGTGTAGCGCCGGCCCACCAGCCCCCGCGCCGGGTGGTCGGCCCTCCGGTGTGGTCGGTGCTCTGGTGCTCTCCCCCGTGGGTCGGGCCAGCTCTGGACCTGGCCAGAACCTGGCGAGCTCTGCTCTTTTCCTGCCCTCTCGGGCCTCAGGGCCGCCACGTCTCCAGGGGGGCACTGTCTCAGCGCAGCCCGGGCACTGAACCCTGCATTGAGAACTGTTTTTAGGGAACTCAGCCTGAGGAGGGTGATGACCGTCGCGGTCCTGGGAAGCAGGTGCCTGGCCCACCTGAAGGCAAATAAAGTTCCAATGGTAAGTGGCGTGTGAGTTTTGATAGGACCTATCATGCAAAAGTTTGATTGCTATGCAGCAGTAAAAAAAAAAGAGAGAACTCCTACCTTTTGCAACCGCATGGCTGGAACTGGGGAGCACCCTGCTGACTGAAGTTAGCCAGTCAGAGCAAGACAAACACCGTAGGACCTCATTTCTATGCGGAACGTAATGGACAAGCTAGAAAGAGAGGCTTAGGTACAGGGACCAGAGAGCTGTTGGAGGGGGCGGGGAGGGAGGGACCGGATCAAAGATGAAAGGATTAGCCAAGGAACATATAAGCACGACCCATGGACACCAACAATGGTGTGGGATTGCCCAGGGGCGGGCAGGGGACGGGAAGAGGGGGCAAAGGGGGGAAAAGTGGGGACAACTGTAATACCATAAACAATAAAATACGATTTTTTAAAAAGAGGTTGGTTGCTAAGACCAGCAGCTGTGGTGAACTGGAACAGAATAAAGTGGCTCTTACAATATCTCAGACTTTTAAAAAAACAGGGGGAAAGTGGGAGTTACAAGGACTGTAGACGTGGGCGGATGTTCCCACGGGCCGAAGTCACCTGGAGAAAAATGGCCGGCTCAGACGGACGGCGCCCGCCTCGAGCCCCAGGCGGGGTTCGGGGCGCGTCTTCGATGGTATCGAAATGGGTGCGCCTGTCCGGCGGCCGGAGGCAAACGGAGCCGAGGCCAAGCCCAGAACCTGACGCCGACAATGCGAAACCTCGGCAAAGGCCACGGGGCCGTCCCTGATGGCTTTCCTGCTTTCGCACAACAAAATACCCAAAGTTTGTACCGCCCCAGGCCTAAAAGGAGCTATTTCTCTAAGCAGTCCTTACTTCTTTCAGTGGGAAATGTATTTAATTTTTTAAATCTGAATGTAACGGCGCTCTGAATGTGGCAGGAAGGGTCAAGTGCAATCAAGTCGGATGAAAACCAGCATTTTTATTTTTATATGTGCTAACGTAGAATTAAAGCTACGGATCAAGTTTGAGGATTTGCAGTTTTAATACTCAACTCTTTCCAAAACGCAATTTGCAGAGTCAAGTGGTTTAATATGATGTCAAATGATTTCCAGTAACTCGGTAAAATTGAAGGCACAATTAAAAAAGGAAACGCCAAAGAAATCTGTCTTTGTTAACTCTCCATGAAATACTTAAAACTGTACGCACCTATGGAAAATAAATTTCAAAAATAAAATAATAAAATGTGTAATAGATGCAGGGATACAAACTAAAGTGATCGAATTGAAAACACAGGCAACCCTATTTATAGCTGATATGTGGGAAGATACAGTTCTTAATTCAAGTTTTCTCGTTAACGAGTTACTACTTCTAGTATTTTCTTTAGAAGTGTGTACAGAAAAACCCATGATGCTCAGTGCATTGGGAGCCAAGCTCACCAAGAAAGAGACTGAACATAAATCATTTAAATCTCAGTGCTGGAAGAACGCTTTGAAATCAGCTACTGCCATTGGCATGCTGTCCGTGGCCTGAATCCACACGGTCCATCATACCAGGGGACACAGGGAGGGCAGTGCAGTATATTCCCCTACCCGCAACCTTGTGCTGCAACTTAAAATATAAATACACTGAAAAATTGTGTCCATTTATTTAAAATATAACAGAACATAAAATATTATAGTATATGAAATCAGTTCCGTAAGTTGTAAAATGCAAGTAACTTCCATTTGTTCTGCAACAGTGTAAGGCTTGAAAACACTATCAAGACAGAAAATAACAATAAAGATAAATTAAAAGTGCAAACCTAGACTCTGTGCCACTACTACAGCGCATTATGTTCCCAATAAATCCACTCTCTATGCAAAAGCATATTCCAAACAGCAATGCTTTTTTTCTCATTCAGATACTCCTTTTGAGGTCTATTGTAAAAATGGTCATATAGAGTAACTATAGGAACCTTTTCTTTGATTACAGCATAAAAGACATTTGGCTACTCAAGACCTGTTGTTTAAATAAACAATTTACGTTAGAAAATGACCCTCTTTGAATCATACTCATATACATGGGATGGATGACTGAGAACAGTAACAGAAGTCACATGACTTTTATTACTTTTGGTTTCATTGCTCAATTTTGAAATCTTAATGCTTTCTTTATTATACTTTAAGCCTGCTCATCAAAGACTTGATAAGGACCTGGTATATGCTTTACTGTAGTAAGTGCTTTGAGGAAAGTTCATATAAAAATTAGGTCTCTTTCCTCAGAGAGATTTTACAAATCACTATAATACAAGACAAATGTAAGATGTGCCACAGTGAAAGTACGTACAAGTGCTAAGAGTATAAATGCAGAGAGTGTCACATCTTGGGCGTCTTAAGGGGACTACTGTAGGCAGATGCACTATGTGAAGGAATTAAGGCGGGCTTCCTGGGGGATTTTTACTTGGGAACTAGTCCTTCAAGCGCAGTCCAAATTGTGGGAAAGGATATTACAGATAAAACGCCAGAAAGAGCAACATTGTAGGTCATGTGTAGGAAATTGAAAGTTGAAATTGAAAGTGTTCTAGTAACACAGGACTGTTCTATTTTACCCATTCTTTATATGTTTAGTCATAAATATTCACCTTTCTGAAAGGGGTCAGAAACTAGGGTCTGTGAATGAGGGTTTTTTATAAGAAATGAGACAGCCAATGCCAGATCATGGAAAACAGCCAAGGAACTCCAGGTAAGAGAATTTGATTATATCCTGTAAGTAGACACCATGGAAGGCCTTAGAACTGAGAGTAATCAGGTCGCGTCTCCTCTGAGGCCCGGAGCCGCGCCGAGTGTGGCAGGAAGCTTCCGTACCACCGCAGAAGAGCAACGTTGCTCAAGGAGGGGGGGCACTGGACCCCGCGTAGCCCCTCCCACGGATCACCCTGTCCGTCCTCACAACAGCGCTGGGACGCTGTAAAGTTCAGCTGAGAACACCGACGCACCGTGGAGGCTACTGGGGTGCAGAGAGAACGAGAAGCTGGCCCGGCACAGAGCCGAGAGGCTGGGATGCCCAGCGAGCGCCTTCAGACACCATGCAGTGGCACCCTGGGGTGGAGGCGTTAAATATGGCCAAAACATACCCCCAGCATTACGGCCTCGTCAAGTCCTTGGCTTAGTATCTTGGGCTCCTTTCACTGCCGTTTCGCCAGGTTCGCATTAGCAGCTGCACCAAGCTCCAGCTAGTCCTGATGACAACAGAAGGGGCCCCGGCCCGACAGCACCGCGTTCTCGCCGCACCGCCAGGCACACTGGCGCCTGGGCCGGTGCGCGGCCTCCTCCGCCTTCTTCTCGCACCAACCGGGGGTTCGCCCCTCCCCGCCCGCCTCGCAGCGCGGCCCGGGCGCCCCCGGGCACTCAGGCCAGCTCTTCGCTGGGTGCCCAGGGACGCTCAGCGCGGTGCCGGAGTGTTTAAGAGGAGAAGCAGCGGACGACCCAGGGCTCGGCCTTTTAACAGTTTCGAGCTCGCGGAAAAGGTAAGAGGGATGCGCTTGTGAGATGGATGCAAGACGAGAGGCAAATAAACCCCGGAGTGCGCGTCCCTGAGTTTTAAACTGCTGATCTTGTTCCCTCACCTGAATATCTAAACATGAACGGGACGCATAAGCTGGCAGGTGCATCCGGGGTGGGGACGAAAGGAGGCTTACAGCCGTGAGTACGCAAAACACAACAGTTTATTCCTATGTTATTACTTACGAATTATTGTATTATTTTCCGTATGAACAACGGTAAACCTACTTTTGCGCAACTCTGTATTGTAAGTTCCTAAATAAAATATTGTCAACGGCGAGAGTAAATTCCAGGTAGTAGATTCTACCAAATTCTAAGGCCAAAATGACTAGGCGTGATGTCATGTGAGCATGGGTGTGGCAAATGCAAATCGCTTCAGCCTGAGATCAGACATACGGAATCAGCTACTGGCTAGAGAAACCCAGAGAGAGGTGCTTCCGAAGTGTTTTCTGACAGGTAAGCACTGAGAGCTGCGAGAAGCATAGGTCCTCTGGACCACCCATGAGAATGTCCTGCCTGTTTTTTATTACATCTTTTTTTATTGTTAACTCTATTACAGTTGTCCCAGTTTTTCCCCTTTGCCCTCCTCCACCCATCCCATCCCCGATGCCACGGTCAATTCCCACAGTTATACCTGTTTTCGACTAGTTAATTTTAGCCTAAATTTTAATCTCCCCCAAAAGAGTAATACTTTCTAAGGTTCCTAATGAAAGTAAGGCTGTGAACAACTCCAAAGGTTATTTCTCTAAGCTTTGCACCCATTTAGTGAGCCTACAGATTCCAAACCCCACTGCAGAGGGCAAGCCCCAGGCCTCCTCCAACTCTCAAGGGGACATTCACCTGCCGCTTGTGAAAGAGCTGAACGATGGCTCACACAACAATGAGAAACGCCACCCTCACCTCGGGCTGCAGACAGAAGTTACCTCTTCATAGAACTCAATGTAAAAGCTAAATCTATATTTTCAAATGAAAATAGTGTAGGACTCTGGGATAAGGATAGATTTCTAAGAGAGTACGCAGAAAACAACACAAACCATAAAACAAAATTGAAGACTGAACTTCCTCAACATTAAAAATTTTGTTCTTTAAAGGCTCTTAAAAATGAAGACAGCAATCCACACACTGGAAGCAAATATTTGTAAAAGTGTATCCAATTTTTAAAAATTTGGATCCAGATTATGCAGAAAACGCTAATGACTCAGTGATAAGAAGACAAAAAAAAAACAAACCCTGAAAATAATGGAGAAAAAGATTCAAATGGACATTTTACCAGAGAAGATAGACCAATGGCTACTAAGTACAAGAAAAGATGTTCCACAAATACCAACTGAAACCTCAGAGAGATGCCACTTCAACCGTCAAAAGTAACAAGACTGACTTTGTTACATTTTGGCAAAGATGTGGAACAGCTGGAGTCTCCGACATCGCCAGTGCGGGGCTAAGCAAACAACCACTCTGGGAAACAGTTTGGCAGATACATTTACCATATTATAACCCAGGAATCTTGCTCCAACCCACCCAAAAATTATTTTCAAAATTATTTTCAGACTTTATTCATAATAACAAAAAAAAGCAAATAATCCAAATGTCCATCAACCAGTGAAAGGACAAACACAATGTGGCAAATTGATATGATGGGGTATTTAATATTCACCGATAAAAGAGAACACACTACTGAGACCCAGCAACGTAAGTAAATCTCAAAACCACACAATGAGCTGCAGGCGGAAAGCACGCGCGATGTCCGAGCCCCAGGAAGAGCGTGGGCAGCTGCCCTGGGCGGGGGGTCACCCGCACTGAATGCAGTAGAACTACTTGGAAATAGCATCTGTGGCGGCGAGGCCATGGAAACGCAGTGCGTTTGTCATCGTACGTGTGTAGCGAGGAAGTAAGGATTCTAGAAGATTCCTGGTTGGCAAACAAGGTAGGTGGCCAGGAAAAGTAACCATTTCTGTGGTGGACTCTGACGGAAGCCGAGGAATAAGGGTCCCTAAGGAAGCTGTGAGCTGATCCCGCGTGCAGGCGCCAGTGTGAAAGCAGACGCCAGAGCGGGCTGGATAGAAACTCGCTCTGCCCCCGAATGTCCACCTTCCTGTCCGCAAAGGCAAGAATCGCTGCCTCTCAACCACTTTTGCCTTTCCCTTTTTAAATACATACCTAGGAGGTAAGATATGCTCCCAACCAGGAAAAAAAAAGTGTCTTTACTCATTCTCAATTTTCAGTAAGTCCGTGGGTTAGGAATATTAACAACATGAAAATGATGTACTTTATAAGGACCTTCTAAGTATCAAACGTAAAACTAAACTCCAATTAATTAGCAATTCTTCTATGGGGAGCTTCTAATAGCTACCACCATGTACGGCATAAGTAAGTTTAACGTGCAGTGTGGACTTACACGTTAAGGGAATCTCTGTATAAGATCTGTTTTCCAAATTTTTCATGATATGGAGACTAGCCATTCCCGTATTTCCCACCTCTAAATGTTAGAACTCTTACCAAAAAAAAAAAAAAAAAAAAAGTTAAGCAGCTCTCATGTGGTTGTTTTGCTGTAAAGAAACATGTGCAATGGTTATTGGGAGAAATTCCGTGAAACAATAGCTACCGGGAAGCGCGGAAAACGAACCCCGTGCGCACCCTCCCCATCCGCCCACACTGGCGGAGCGCCCCGCCCACCGGCCTCCCCGCCCGGAGGGGGAGCTGCCCCAGCAGCGCTGGCAGTTCCCGAGACGGACTTATCAAGCCAGGGATGAGGTTTTTCATTTTTATTGCTGGTCATGCTCTAATGTGTTTGGAGAAGAGATAGTGAAATTGAAATTGGACCGCTCCTATCTCCCCGTGCCAGCTGAGAGCTGGCAGGCTGGAGAAATTGCGGCGTCTGCCTCTCGCTCTTTAAGGCAAATACTGAGGGGATCTTGAAAGGAATTTTTCTTAACTTCTGGAAAAAGACTCCTCAACCTCTTTGCAGTTGTTAGACGGGCTGAGCTCCTTCCCACATCATTGAAGGCCCTTTGCCATCTGACTTAGACACAACTTTGTCCATTCAACTGCATTTTCCCACACCCACCTCTGTACCCTGTCCTCGGCTGTCTGCGCACCACACCCATGCTGCACCCTTGCCACGTTCCCCCTCCAGCTCCGCCCTGCCCATTGAACTCCTTCAAGGTAAATCTCCAAGCAACTTCATCTCTGATGAATCTATTTAACAAGTTACCATAAAGTGGACGACAGTCAAAATTCCTGTTCAGATACTCAGTGGTAGGACAGTCAACGGACACCATTTCTATCTCGCTGCCTGGTGTTCAGTAGACAGTCCTCCAGCTGGGCTCTGTCAGGCTACGTGGGAACACCCGACACTCACAGTGGATGAAGAAGAAGGCTGACCATAGTTCCCAGTGTGCCCTGCTGCGGAGTTAACCTGATTACATCCCCACCCTCCCCAGGACCCCTGACTGGCCAAGTCCATGGGCTGCCACAGGTCCTCCCCTCCATCCCCGCTACTTCACGCCTTATCCTTCTCTGCAAGTGTGAGTTTTCACAACACATGACAGGGGTCAAAACACATAGGGAGTGGGAAAGACACTTCAATTGTATCAATAAGGGGCACATGGCAATAACAGGAACAGTCTCATTTTCCTGGAGCTGTTGATCTAGCAGCTTTGAGACCAGTAACAGGCAGCAGGCAGAGGCCACGAGAGGCCGATGCGCGACAGAAATACAGACGTGCGGTCGAAACAGGAAAATCCTAACTCGCTAGTGATGACGGAAATGCAACTTAAAACGTATAATAGCATTCATCCCCGAGTAAAGATTTAAGTGAAAGTATGTATTTTTATAAATGTGCATGATTGGTGACAGTGTAAATCATGTAGGTGTTTAAAAAACGTTGTGTACTTGAAAGCAGTAATTACACTTCAAGGAATTTATTTTAAGAAAACTTTAATGATATATATCATTAACAGCATTATTTTTTAGAGAAAACCAAAGCACCAATAAAAGAGAATGGTTAAAATACAAATCTATACTGAAATTTTATGCAGTTCTTTAAGGTAATGTTTTTTTTTTTAAATTTAATAACACTTAAGAATGCTTCTTATATCATGTTAATTTAAAAAATGATTTGTAACTGTTACACACGTGTCACCAACAGGGTTACCCCCATTTTGTTCTCTATGTGTGTATTGTATAAACAAAACTTTTTCATGATATAAACATGTCTATGTGAATTTGCACAGAAATTACTAGAAATAAATATAAAAATGTACTAGTAATTGTTTTTATGTAACAATCTATTATTGTTTCCTTAATTACTGTTATTTCTAATATACTCCACTATGAGATTAAGCTTTTAAAATTAGAATGGAAAAGAGCAACAGCATAACAAATATTTTATTACTGAGAATGTAACTAATGAGTTAATAACCTGACACAAATTGGCATTTCTGTCTTGCTTCTGACTGTTGCTGAGACCTCGAAGTGGGACTGAGTGCGTAGCACAGAATTAGATGGAACTATGTTACCGCACGAACATAACGGCAGCCCGAGTGATGGCAGGAGAGGGAGGGGAAGAATTGATTTACTCCGATAGTGAATTATATTTAGAAACTGCTCTGAGAAAACATACTCAGTATGATATGAATAAACTCAACAGAAGATACTTTGGAACCATTTACAATACTGAAGGAAGCACTTTATCAAGAAGTCTCCAATGTATGGATTAGAAATGAATAGCATTTCCCAACATTTACTAAAATAAAGCAAGATGGGTAGGGAGTTGATAGAGAGCAGACAGAAAGGTAGATAGATAGAATATAAATAATATAAATATAAAAAGAGCATAACTAGAAGGGGAACAAAACACAGTTCAAGGCGGACGTATTATTTACTCATTTGATTTGTTCACTGGCCACAATTATTCTCTCTCTGCTGACAAGAGAACCAGGCATCAGAATTTCTGAAAATTCATTCTCTGTTAGCTATCCATGGGCACATATCACACAAGACACCTCAGGAAAATTAACACACTATTGATTACTAGAAACTCAGCCTCAAACCTCTGTAAACACAGCTAGTGTGGTAAAATGGATCAGAACAAGAAACCTTGTTTTTCCCTCCAGTTGAAAGTTCAGGCAAAAGGACAGCTTAAGTGGCCTCTCCCCTGCTTCCAGTCTCCCGGGTCCCACCTGGCTCTGTAACTGGAAGTCACTCCAGAGAGGGACGGGAGAAATATTTCTCCCAGGTTGGGGGAAGCCCTGACCCGCATTTTATCACCGCCCCTAAGGAAGGGGAACACAATGAAAGATGATTCTAAATAGCGAAGAAGTCAAAAGGGGCATGGGAAAGATTGTCCGACCACTTGGCTTTCCAACTGAAAGCTCTACTTTCTCTCCTTACAAAAGTATGCGAGTTTTGATTACAGTTGAGCCGGTTTTCACACGGCTCTTCCTCCGGGTGAGAAAGGGAAACGCCTGCTGTAACTGCTTGGACTGTTCCTTTAAAAATGAGTGAAATGGCCACGACTGTATGTGTTGTTACATTCTAGGCACTGTGTTTACTGGTTTCCATTTTGACTAGTCCTGTCAAACGCTATACAAAATAAGCACCAAGTGCCGAGAGGGCCCACGGCTGGAGGGAGCTGGAATCCCAGCGCCGGTCTGCCTAAACCCGGAGCCTTCGCCCATCACGTCTCTGTCGTGCCGCCTGGTAAGCCGATCGACTTAACTAAATCGACTTGATTTCAATCCAGCGTAGACATAGTTTCCACGTGCTCATGCTTTCCTCCGCTGCCCGTTCCAGTGTAGATTTTAGGGTCAAAGATGCTCTGCGCAGGTGGAACTCACTGGGACCTGCCCTCTCATTTACTCCATAGTCCCCGCATCTAAACCCTCCCCCTTTCTAAACACACGTACACACACACACATATGTGTGACGTGTGTAGCACGTTTCTCGGGAGATTCGAGTGGTGGGGGAGAGATTTAAAGGACTCAAGCACAAAACCTGACCTTGCACCCTCACACCACCACGTCCTTGTTTGGCTAAAGTTAGGGATTTGGGTCACCGAACTCTGCCGGTTCTCTTCGCACGCTCGGAGTCCTTTGCAGGGGGATCTTTTCTTCTGACGGTTATTTACCAAGCAGTGGTACTTCTCGCGAGTCGGGATCTGCATCAGACACTGCCGGCTGACCGTGAATCCCATCTTCTTGTATTTCAGGCCCCAGCCGGGAATGGCTGGCACGTCTTCCAAGTCAGGCCCATGACAGCGCTGCGTGCAGAGTCCCCCAGGGCCTTTGCATACCTGCCGCTGAATATTGCCAACAACGTGAAGACCGTGACGCTTTGGTCCCTGAGTCCCTGAGTAAAATACAGGGAACGGGATCCCCTATACCTAGCAACTCGGAGTTGAACCTGTGTGGTCCTGATGGACGAGCAGGAAATGCAAATCTCCTTCTCCGGATGGGGACACCTGACCCTGGATTTAGACACCCACCCAATTCATTAAGACGCATCCTCAAAGCCCCTATTTCCAAAAACGGTCCCCTTCTGAGGTTCTGGCAGGCATGACCTGGGGGGACACTGCCCGGCCCACCGCTCAGACATGAGCGGCAGGCGCGGAAGCCCGCCCGGGGCCGCCGTGGGGGCTTTCGGCTGCCGCCGTTGCCACTGGGCTGCGGCTGCTGCGGCGGTCGCCCGCCTTAATGCTGACTCTCTGCCTTTCCCACCGTGCGGGTTCCCCTTCAGCAACAGGTTCTACTCTCGTGGCCCCAGGGAGCATGACTGAGCTCAGATACAAACTCCTGCCTGTAGCTCTGATCAACCTTTTGAGCTTCAGAATCACACTGTGATTTGCCTGATCAGCATCTCGAGGAGGGATTTTCCAAACCCTCGAAAACCACGTTTTCTAAACCGAAGTTACCACGGAGTCCCTACAGACACACAACGAGCCACTCCTGCTCAGACAGGCCAAAGACACCCATCTAATTCCACCCTAAACAGTCATTAGACCCAAGTCCCTGCAACCCCCATCTCATGGTTGCCAGTGCCCAGTGAAGGACCGGACAACCCCTTGGTCACCATCTCGCCTTTTCCAAATATGCCCCATTTCAGTCGCTGCCGTCAGGGTTGTCCCTATAAATACACAGGAGAGAATGGCACTCCTTTATTATAAAATACTCACGAGCTTTCCATTTCAAATTTTTCACCCTGGTAATTAAAAACCTCACGATTGGATGAAGTCCCATTTCCCTTCATACAATCAGTCCTTTGTCTTTCTTTATTCAAGTGGTTTCTCCTGCATAAATCACCCATCTTAACTTCAGGCATCTTTCAAACGATCTCCTCAGTTCTGGTGTCTTCAAGAAGCTATTCCACAGATTAATTTTTTTTAAAAACAGACCTACCACGGATAAAGCTGGCCTGCTTCTGCCACTCCCTTCAGTACGGTGGTCTGCCTAACTTCCTGTACATCTGCAGTGGAATAAAACCATTTACAGATGGGCCGGCTCTACAACTGGGGGTTGAGATTCTGGAGAAAAGGAACAGATTCTTGGTTGTCTTATGAACCCTAAGGCCTCTGACACCCCCTCCCTTCTGAGGGTTTGATAAGTGCAGGTTGAACCCTTGCGAAATAAATATTACTTAATTGTTGTAAGTTCTAAATTGTGTATACATTGAGAATACACATTCCACTAGAAACAGTGTTTGCTATCAAAATCAGGTTAAGGCATGTCTATGTGTCCCTTTCATCATAAGGAGTTTGAATAATCATCACCCAAATTTAAAATACTAACAGTCGATTTCATGAGAAAGAGAAAAACAGAGAGGAGGGGAAGAGAGGAACACCTACTGTCCTGTAATCAGGGAAAGGTATTGGTTCCTTTTTTTTTTTTTTTTTTTTAAGTATTGCTTCTCGCCCTTGCCAGGTAACTCTGTTGGTTGGAGCATTCTCCCAATGCACTGGGGTTGAGGGTTCAATCCCTGGTCAGGGCACATGCAAGTCAACGGGTGAGTACCTGGAGGTCTGTCTGTCTCTCTCTCCCCTCATTAAATAAAAAAATATTTAAATCTTTAAAATTACTGCTTCTCAGAAGAAGCTCAGAGCATTTACATATGGGTTTGGTCTTATTAGATCTTACTTTTCATCCCACAGTCACAGTTGTCAGTGGAGTGCAGCGGAAGTGTCTGCATCAGGCCTGCTCAGAGCCCGCCCTCCAGGTAGGGCTCCCTGGATCCCACACGCATGGTGACGTGTTCTTCATTCTGCCGCCGGGGCACCTGGACGGCCCAGCTCCAGTGTGGGTCAGACGCCTGCGAGGAGCAGGTCCAGGCACCTCCACCTAGTCCCCCTGTTATATATTTTTCGAATTTATTTTATTATTTTCTCTTTTTTTCTCTTTTTTCTTTTCTTTTCCTTTTTTTTTTTTTTTTTTTTTTGCCAGAGTCAGAAACCACCGCACTTGGACTATCACTTAGGTTCATGTTTATAATTCACAAAAGTGCCTTATGCTCTGAAATATTATACACACAACTTTTTATTTGCTGCAGAAACATTAAATCTTAGTTGCCATAGAAACATTGTGAAGGCGTTAATTCACCCTCTTTTTCAAGGACAAACTCACGCTAACGAGCAGCACAGAGAGGGCTGCAGGCCCTGAAGAGCGCCTTCCCGCACGAGACGCAGCGCCCCTCCTGGCTGCCTGCTCACGGCGCTGCTCGGAGGGGCTCGCCCTGGCCGGCCCGCACTGCGCGGCTTCACATTCCCGAGCCGGAATCGGCTGGTGCACAGCACGGCTAGCCCGGCAGGACGGTGGCTGTGGTCTCCGTCCTGGCCAAGGACATCCACGACCCTCGAACCTTCCCCTCCCTTGACTTCCCAGGACACCTGCTCCGGCAGACCACTCTGCATCCCGGATGTTTGAGTCTCCAACATAAGGCTCCCGCAGTGGGGACCCTTATCCCCTTCTTCATGGGTGCACCCCAAGCCTTGAAGAGTGTCCCGGCCATGGGTGCTGCATGATGAATGACATCAGGAGCCCAAACATCAGCTCTGACACCACGGTGCAGGGGGAGGCTACTGTGGCCTGAGGGTGCAGGGCACCTGTGGTAGAAGGTGGGGAGTGGGGGGGACAGCAATGCCACCAGGCGCAGCCCGAGCCGCTGGCCACAGAGGTCCCACCAATCTCGCAGGTCCCGGAGCAATGCAGGGGAAGCCAGGGCAGAGACACCATGCCCCCGGGGGCTCTGTGCTGCTCCATGGTGCCTGGTACCTGCACGGCCGGTGGGAGGCCTTCAGCACAGCACAAAATAGAAGAAATCATGTACCTCTGTGCTTTTCCAAAATAGAACAGATCTTTGATCCTACTATTTGGTATGAAAACCACTTAACCTTTGTTCAAGGATGCCCACTGATTTTACTCAGTAATGAATCGGGAAGATCGATCAGCAATGAATGAAAATACACCATCACCTCTGCCCAGGTAGAGCACCCCCACTTTTTGGCAGAAGTTTCTGTGCGAGGCCGGCATTTCACACACTGAAAGGACAGTGACCCAGCTCTCCGGGAACAGCCTCCGGGCTTTCTAATGGCTCCCTCCCTCCCGGACACACTGCCAGAAAGGGCTGTCTTGGTTCGGAGAGATTTTCTTTCCTCCTCTTCAAAAAACATAGAGAAGATTGTACTTCTTTAAAAAAATAAAAAGGGCATGGAGAACAGTGCTGTGAGCAGAGAAAACACACCACAGAGTGATATTTTAAAGCTTAAATACATCAGAAGGTACTGTGTGAAATGCATTTAGCCACATTAAACCAGCGTTAGGCTACCTCTACAGTGGAACTGTCACGTAGGAGGCGGACGGACTGGCCTCTCCGGCGAGCAGGCCGTGACAGGGCCCGGGCTGAGGAAGAGCAGCACAGAGAGCAACCCTGGAGGACTGGCCCTGAATGCCCAGAACTCAAAGTGCTTTGGACGCCTGGAGGGCAAAGATCTTAACACAGTCAGTGGATTTCCCAGTACTGCTGAAAAATATCTGTTGGAGGCCACCCGAGAGTAGTCCGTGCGTGCCGGGTAAGCCCCGCTACAATCTTAGCGTGTGCGGAAACCAGGCCCTCTCGGAGGAGCTCTGTGGCTTCTCGTGCTTCGGATGTGCCGGGACATAAATCCATGATGCAGTGGATTTTCAGAGGGACTGCTAGACTGTGTGCTCCCCGAGGGCACAGCCTGTCACACCCCCACTGGGCTCTCCCGTGCCCAGGGCAGCAGGCGGCTTCCTTATTTAGTTAACAAATCCATGAGAACTTCATTTGGAAATTCAAAATCTAAACCACTGGGTTATGACATATGATGATTTTATAAATTATCTTCCTCATTTTAATACAAATTAAATTATATACTGGATTAAATTCCGCTGGTCCCAACTGCCATCGAATTCAACTTCTCCACCGAGGGAAACATCAGCTGCCACCAGGGCCTCCCGTTTCCAGAGTAGAAGCTCCAGGAACAAAATCATTTGGTCTCTGGTTAGACCGAAAACCCTCCTCCTAAATCAAAAAGGAGCATGACAAATCATGTCGACAGCTCCGACAGAGGAGTATGACAAACGTCTGTCAACCACGGCTGGGGTTTGCTTTTTGTCTCTTTCTCCTCCTCCTCCTCCGCCCACTTTTTGCCTCCTAATTTCAAAATTACTTTTGTTGACCTGAAACACATGCAAAGCTTTACTTAGAAAGATTTTCTCTATATAAACATAAATATGGGCCTTGCACAGCGAACTTGAGGTGTCAGTGCAGGAAAACGCGCCCCAGCTGCCTGGCCACGCACGGCCGGCGCGCGCCGCGGTGCACGTTCGTCAGCCCCGCCACCCTGGCCCACACGCCGCCGCGGTGGCGTTCTTTGCTCTGCAATCTCTTCTACTCTTCTCTGTAATCTCCTTTGCTAAAATACAAGGGCAGATACCAAGTGACAATATGAGAAAACTCCTGGAGCGGCAATTCAATCAATTAATCAATCAATTGGTGCAGAGTGTGTGTCCCTTGCAAGGCATAAATACAATGTGGAAATGTACGACAGTATTGCTTATCCGTGGGAAAAAGTCATCTGTAAAGGAGACAGAATAAAAAATTGGAAAGTGTGATTTACAATACGGGCCATGGAGAAAACATTAGGAAAAAACGCCGAGAAGGAAGCGAAGCCGCGCACCGCGGGCTGTCCCTGGGCTCTCTCACCCACTGCGGGGGCAGGCGGGGAGTAAGGGGGTGACCGTGACAGCCTCCGAGTCCATGCCAAGTGAGCTCCTCTGCGACCATTAACCACTCAGTCTGCATTACCAGTGGGGACACGTTTGAGTCCTGTGCTTGGCTGGGACTTCATGGGCAATGTGAAGATTCCAGAAACTTCCCCATGATTTGATGTCTGCTTCCTTGACCATTCTGGGGAAATTGGGGCAAGAGGAAATGGCTCCTCCATGCACCCCCCGTTCTAGGAGAGGGTCACAGGCTGTGTCTCTTGTTTTCTTCACAAAGGAGCTGGGCGGCAGGTGACAGTAGACTACATACACGTAAGGTTGCAGGTGGACTGCCTGGTCAGCGCCTCACCCTCGAAAGAACTCAACAAATGTCTCTCGTTATCACCATATAAATGAATAGCTGAAGCAGAAGTATAGTCACAGTCGCGCGAGCCTTGAAAAAGTGTTTGATGCAAATGTTTAGCTTTATTTCCAGAAAGAGTACCAATTAATATTCCAACCAGCAGTCAATGAGAATAGACTCACACCACCTGGTCCACCCTGAGTAGTAACACTTTTTAAAATAGTTTCCAGCTTGATATTTGAAAATGCTGTTTTAATTTTTCATGTCTTTGCATACCAGTCAATATGACCTTTATTTTTATTGACATTTACTAGTCGGTTGTATTTTTTTGTTGCGGTTGTGAGTCATTTGGGCTTGTCCTTCGGCAATTCTTCTCTTGAGATTTTCCTCTGAACTTTTTTACACCTGGGGAACGCAAATTAGAGGGATGGGCAAGAAGGGAGCCCAGGATTGAAAAGACGGCAGTCCCTTCCATAGAGTGCTGTGGGCGGGGGTTGGATTGGATGGCAGACAAGCTGAGGCTGCGGACAGTCATTTATTGAGACCGCTGTGTAGCAGCACCACGCATCCATTTATTTTACAAAAGGAAAGCTGAGCCCTGGCTGGTGTGGCTCAGTGGATTGAGCGCTGGTTTGCAAACCAAAGGGTAACCGGTTCGATTCCCAGTCAAGGCACACGCCTGGGTTGCGGGCCAGGTCCCCAGTAGGGGGTGCGTGAGAGGCAACCACACATTGAAGTTTCTTTCCCTCTCTTTCTCCCTCCCTTCCCCTCACTAAAAATAAATACATAAAATCTTTTAAAAAATAAAAAATAAATAAAAGTCTTCCTTTAAAAAAAAAAAAGGAAAGCTGAGAACCTAAGTAATGAAGTAATTTTAAGGAAGCTTAAGGTCACAGCTAATCGGCCAGGCCTTCCCTTCTGCGCTCAGAGCTACAGCACAGGCTCTGCGGCCAGGCGGCCAAGTTCTGATTCCTGGGTCTACTGCTCACTAGCTGTGCACCCTTGGCCAGGTTACCAAACCGCTCTGTGCTTCCAGTTCCCTCAACTGGAGACGAAAACCCTATCTCACGGGATTATTGTAAGGATTAAATGAGGTTGACAGTGAGAATCTGATGAGGCAATATATGTGATGGGAAATGATCTATCAATTTCTTCTATCAGTTTATTAAAATCTTTGCTTTCAGAGTAGATTTGTCAGTGAGCTTCGTAACCCAACCTTTTTCTATTGCTTTAAAATATTGTGAGGCCATGAGATTAGGTAAATAAGAGACACAATTTGTATACCTTCTTGATAAATTGTTGCTTTTCTCAAGAAGAAATGTTCTTTTTTATCCTTCTCAATGTTTTTCCCCATAACTCTTTTCTGCGAGTTCACCTGGCTTTTTAAAGACAAGACTTTGTCATCTCTTTTGTTCTTTCTGCATGTTGACCCGTCTGTGCCCTGATATTTTAGGAACACAGCTCCTGCAGAGGCGGTGAAAGGTCGGTTGCGGCCCCAGGCGCAGAAGAATATACTGGGCCCCTTAAAAAAAGAGAGAGAGACAGGGAAAATAAAAATACGTGCCTTCAGAAGTCGGGGCCCAGGGCATACACCTGGTACGCCCACCATTAAATCCGTCTCTGAGCTCCTGCAAACAGCATAGAGGTAGGTTTTTTTAAATCCGCTCAGAGAGTGTTTGTCTTTAACAGGTGAATTTAATTTACTTAAATTTATGAAGTTACTCTAAGTATGTTATCTTTTTTAACGTTATAGTGTTTTTTCTCCATTATAGTCTAATTGGTTATTTTTTTCTGTAATATGAATGCTATTAATTTTTGTGTGTAAAGTGCACACCCTACTACCCTGATGAATTGCAGTTTGAAATCTATTATAGCTTCACTTCTGAGATGGATTTTGTCTCTTTCTTCCATGTTTTCCCTCATTTCTATTAACTCTTGTTAATATTCA
>PVJD01014052.1:0-30902 GCA_004026545.1 Mormoops blainvillei | reverse complement strand
TGGGAGTACAGATATCTCTATAAGATATTAATTTTTTTATTTAGATATACCCAGAAGAGGGATCACTGGATCATCTGGTAGTTCTACTTTTAAATTCTTCAGGAACCTCCATACTATTTTCCGTACTGGCTCAGCCAGTTTACATTCCTACAGATAGTTCACAAATGTTCCTTTTTCTCCAAGTCCTGAACAACATTTGTTATTTCTTGTTGTTTTTGTAATAGACATTCTTACAGATGTGAAGTTATATATCATTATGGATTTGATGTGCATTTCTCTGCTGATTAGTGATGCTGAGCACCTGTTGACCACCTTTACATTTTCTTCAGAAAAAATATGTATTCATGCCCTTTGCCCATTTAATTGGATTTTTTTGTTTTACTTTTCAGTTGTATGAGTTCTTAACATATTTTGAACAGTAATCTCTGAATAGGTATACTATTTGCAAATATTTTTCCCATTTCTGTGGTTGAATTTTTGTTGTTGTCGCTGGTTTCATTTACTGTGCATAAAATTTTTAGTTTAGGGTAGTTCACTAGTTTATTTTTGTTTATATTGTTTTTGCTTTTGTTGTCAAATACAAAACATATGAACAAAACCTATGTCAAGAAACATACTCCTATTTCTCCTAAGAGGTTAATGTTTTCAGATCTTACATTAAAGTCTTTAACCATTTAGCGTTGATGGTTGAGAACAGTATAAGAAAAGATACAAGTTTTATTCTTTTGCACATGGCTATCCAGTTTTTTAAAAAACAGTTATTGAAGATATTATCATTTCCTTATTGTATATTTTTGGCTCCTTTGCTGAAAATTAATTGATATATATGCATAGGTTTAATCTAGGCTGTTTGTTCTGTTACATTGATCTATGTTTCTTTTTATTAATACCAGTACCATACTGTTTAGATTACTATAGCTTTGTAATGTAGTTTGAAAACAGGAAGAGTGATACTTCCAGTTTTGTTCTTCTTTCTAAAGATTGGTCGAGGTATTTGGCGTCTTTTTTGTTCCATATGATTTTTAGGAATTTTTTCTATTTCTGTGAAAAATGCTATTGTAATTTTTGATACCATTTGCATTGATTTTGTAGATTGCCGTGTGTAGTATGGACCTTTTAGTAATATTAATTCTCCAGTCTATGAGCACAGAATCTGTTAAAATTTATTTGTGTCCTTGTCAGTTTCTTTCAATGGCATTTTATAGTATCCATATACTATTTTTTTAATCTCTTTGGTTAGATTATTCCGAAGTGTTTTCTTTTGATGCTACAGTAAATGAGATAATTTTCTTTATTTCTCTTTTTGATGGTTCACTGTTAAACGGTATAGAAACACAATGGATTTTTGTGCATTGATTTTGTTTTTGCAACATTACTGAATTCATTTATAAGTTCTAACCTTTTTCTTGGTGCCTTTAAGATTTTCTTGTTATAATATTATGCTTTCTGCAAACAGACATAGTTTGATTCTTCTTTTCTGTTCTGGATGCCAATTTTTTCTTGACTGATTGCTTTGGCTAGAACTTCCAGTACTATGTTGAGTAAGCGTGGTGAGAAAGGACACCCTGGTATTGTTCCTTCTGTTAGAGGAAAATATTTCAGTTTTTAACACAAACTATGACGTTTTCTTTGGGTTCGTCATATAAGTCCTTTATTATGTTGGGATATGTTCCTTTTAAATCCAATTTGTTGAGAATCTTTACTAGGAAAGGATGTTGTATTTTGTTAAATTCTTTTTCTGAATTGACTGATAATGATTATATGACTTTTATCTTTCATTCTATTAATGTGGTATATCACATTTATTTATTTGTGTATGTTGAAACATTTTTGCATGTCAGGGATAAATCTCCCCTGGTCTTGGAGTATGATTCTTTTAATGTTTTGTTGAATTTAGTTTACTAAAATTTTGTTGAAAATCTTTGCATCTGTATCCAGTAGGCATATTGGTATAGAGTTTTCTTTTCTGGTAGTCTTCTTATCGGCTCTAGTACCAGGGTAGTGCTGGCTTTGTAAAATTAGTTTGGGAGTGCTTCTTTCTTTTCGATTTTTGTAAAAGTTGGAGAAGAACTGGTGTTATTTTTTCTTGAAACATATGGTAAAATTCACCAGTGAAGCCATCTGGCCTTGGGCTTTTCTGCATTGGGAAGCTTTTAATTATTGATTCAGTCTCCTTATTCATTATTAGTTCATTCACACTTGTTCTTTCTTACTCATTCAGCCTTTGCAGGTTATATGTTTTCATGAATTTATACATTTTTTAGGGTGTACAATTTTTGGCATATAATTGTTCATAATGATGTGTTATGTTTTATATTTCTATATCAGTAATAATGTCTACTCTTTCATTTCTGATTTTATTAAGTCCTCTTTTTATTTCTTAATAAGCCCAGCTAAATGTGTATTTTGTATATCTTTTCAAAGCCCTAGCCCCATACTTCCTTAATCTTTTCTTTAGTTTTTTTAGTTTCTATTTTATTTATTTTCACTCAGATGATTGTTATTTGCTTCTTTTTCCTAATTTTTCATTTAGTTTGTTTTTCTTATAGTTCCTTGATATTTATTTATTTGAGATGTTTCTTTTTTCTTAATGTAGTCATTTATTGCTAAAAACTCAGAACTGCTTTTGCTGCATCTCTTAAGTTTTGGTATGTTTTGTTCCATTTTCATTTGTCTCAAAAATTTTTAAATCTCACTTTTGATTTTTTTCTTTGACCCCCTGGTTATTCAGATGCATGTTATTTAATATGTATATATTCTTTAATATTCTGGTTTTCTTCTTTTAATTATTTTTAGGTTTATACAATAGCAGTTAGAAAAGATGCTTAATATTATTTCAATCTTCTTAACTTTCTTAAGACGTCTTTTTTTTTTTTTTGTCTATGATTTGATGTATCCTGGAGAACTTTCCAAATACCCTTCAGTAAAATGTGTTTTCTGCTACTAGTGCATGGAACATCTGTTAGTTCCATTTAGTCTAATGTGTAGTTTAAGTCCAATGTACCCATATTGATTTTCTGACTGAATGATCTATCCATTGTTGAAAGTGGGGCATTGAAGTCCCCTGCTATTATTGTATTGCTGTCTATTTCTCCCTTCAGATCTGTTAATACTTTCTTAATATATTTAGGTGCTCCAATATTGGGTACATAAATATTTACAATTGGCATATCCTATGAATGAATTGACACCTTTTATTATATAATAACCTTATATCTCTATTAAATAAACTTAATTTAAATATTTACATAAAATACCTTTAAAGATAAAATAATAAGCCAAATATATATTAACATAAATAACGGTTTTGAAGAAAAAATTACATTTTTCCAAACCAAATTAAAATTACTGAGAACTGTGGCTTTGTTTTCCAGCATTTGCAACTTTTTTGCATGCTTTCTCTAATAAAAAATGTGTTTTAATATAGTGTTTGATTCTGTTTTTAAGGTTTGACTGTTGAACATTTTCAAGTCCCTCTTGTCTCTCCTTCAGTCTTGCCCCACATCTGGGCCGGCTGATAAGAACGTGTACACATTACTCCCTTGACGCCAGTGGGAAGTTGAAAGCATGCAAGTCCTGGTGCAGCCATTCCCTAAACAAAGTCAAATTCAAGCCCATTCATTTGTTTGTTTGTTTTTGTTTTTTCAAACCATTTTTGGACCTGCTTGGGAGACTTCCCTGCCATCCTCAGAAAGGCTTATCATGGGAGTAGTAAACCTTTGCATACCATTTTGGTGTATGCGTGGAAACATTCTAACCAAATTTTGGGTGGAGGGTTTATCTCACCACTTTGCTTTGACCATAAATGCGCATAATGCCCGTGAATTCTGATATCTCCTTCTGCATTTAGTCTTTTGTCATAGCTCACTTCTGTTGAAATATAAAGAGAAAATCCAGCATTTCACAGACACATAATTTGAAAAGGGCATTTTAATAACTTTTTTCAGATAATTGTGGATATACTTTTTTGATACTATACCAAAACTTGATAAATGTTTGTTGCAATAAGATGGTAATAAGGTGAAATACAAAACCATGTTAATGTATTTGCCATTTGGAAAATGTTCAGTTCATTGAGTTATGAAAACCTCTAAATACTGATACATTTTATCATATAACATTAAAAACCATAATGCTTAAGTCCAACACCCTTGTCATAAAAACAATTTTCATTACTGGGAGCTTGCCAAGCTCATGGTGGCAAATGCAAATTTTCAAAAGTACTAATTTTGCTTGAAAGATCAAATTTTATTAATGGCAAAAAAAAAATACTGTCAGTTTTGGTTTTTTCATTGAAATGACTGTCTTGCTTTCTTAATTTTTGACACAATGTCTGCTAAATATCCAAATCTAAATAACTATAGTTTGTCTATTAGTCATTACTTCAAGTAAAAAATGTGTTTTATTAAAAATATAAGTAGCAGATTGTACCTCAAATAACCAGACAATTGTTTTTCTCAGAGACAACCACTGTACTTTTGGATACAGCAAACTTGCTTTATTTGTATTTGGCATTCTATCACAAAATTATTGCAAAATTGTAAATTTTAGAATTCAAATTTAATTAAATTAATAGCCTTTATTATTTTATCAAGAATATTTTATGTGAAACTGGTTTTTCTTACTTGCATGTGTGTGGAAATGAAGTAACTACTGCACAATTTGTACAGTAACTACTAATGATTTGGTGACATTGCTTTGACTTTTGCTAAGATGCCAGAACATTTAACCCTGACTGCTTTTGTACCATCTGGGAAAAGGTCCACACAGTAAAAAATGGGCAGATTAAGATTAGTACCTTTATAGAAATAACTTTAATGTCACAGACTCCATGAAAAGATTTTAGAAATTACAAGCTTATTTGAGCCACTCTGTGAGAACCACATTTGGCAGCCTAGAGAAGGGGACAGTTTGCGTGGGTTGGTGTAGTTACAGAGCACTTCATAAAGCGAGTATGATTTGAGCTGGAGTCATAAGGATATCGATTTGGACAGGTGGCATGAGCCAAGGTGGTCAGGTATATGGGAGAAAGAAGTGTTCTGATGTAAGGCTCCAGAATGAAAGTAAACTGAAGATAAATGACCCATATAGAATGGGCTATGGGTATAGAATCAGGCAGTCTAATAATGTGTCATACAAAAAGAAACAAGTATCTTTGAATGTAAAATGAAATATCAGCAATTAGTGGAAGTCGAATGTCCAGTAAAAGTCCTTAATTGTTTAGAAAGACTATTCATTAACACTTTTCAAAGACTTTATTATAAATTAAGTGGAAACACGAACATGATTTTGTTAAATGGGGAGCACACTTACAGAAAGGCAGAAAATCAGCCATATATCTCCACAAACATCACTTTAGCAGTTTCAGTCAGTGACTTTGCTCTTACTGGTTTCAGTCACTCCTCCAATCTTCTAACACTTAAGTCTGGGAAGAAAAATTTTTGAAACAATTGTTGAGTTCTTTTTTCTTCTTCACTTGGGAGGGTTTGTTTTTGTCGATGGCTTCCACACTCTGTATAGGCCAATAAAAGGATCAATGCCTACTCTCAGCTTGGATAACCGATGGAACGCTATGAGGACAACTGTACATATCAACTTTGCCGAGACTAAGTCCAAATTTGGGACAAAATACAATGTCAGAAGGTGCTAGAGATCACTAGAAGATACTAATCGTGTCTAGATACAAGCAAGAGCTTTGATCATTTTTCTGGACTAAGTGAAAAAAAACTTGCATGTGTTTGTCTTCGTTGACTTTGTTTTTGCCTGTAGAGCTCTAGAGGCAAGAAACATCTGTAAGCAAACCACATGGAAAATAAGAGCAGCTTCATTTTACGATAGCCGTGTGAGTCAAATAACAAATTAAATGCAACTAAATTGACAAGACGATTAAACTGAATGAATTGTTTGGTAGTTTTGGTTCCTTGGTGATTATCATTGGTCTCCTTCTCTTTTCCAGTCCACAATTAAACATGCTTAAATATTTCATAGCAGAAAGAAAAAATTGCCCCCAAGAAATTAAGATTTCATTTAATAATTTAATTTTTTTCATTGATTTGGTTTAAACTCCCATAGGTTTGAGTGTTTGGAGAGCTCTCTACTTTTATTTTAAAATGAAAAAGACTTGTATGCTTGTCTCTGTGAGATCGTGCATGTGTGTGGTTATGATGTGTGCATGTCTTCTCTAATTTTTTTCAGTCATAAGTTATTTTAATAAAACATCATTGAATGGATTACAGAAACAAATGTAAATGAACCAAATCAATAAGGCTTTTGAATAGAGATAATATAATTAATCTGTTTTGGGGTACGAAAAAGGTCTGTGACCCTTCGTTGCTGAAAGAAATAATCATTACTCAAAAAACAAATAAAACAATAAAACCAGTGTATGTATATCGAAATATTTAGTTAAACATTTCAAGCAACATATATGGGGGACTCATGGACAAAGCCAAGGGGGGTGCGGTCGAGGATGGGGGGTGGGGATGGGAGCGTCGGGGGGAGTTGTGGGAGGAAAATGGACACAACTGTACTTGAACAAAAAAAAAAGAAGACAAAAAAATTAAGTGAAAATCCATTTCTTTTAAAATTAAAAATTTACATTGCTTATAAAAACAGTACCTATTCGTTATGAAAATCTTGAATCAGACTCTACTTAGTATTTTGAACCTATTTTTAAGAGAAAGTCATGCTTTCCAGTAATATTGCAGATTTGAAAGTTCCGCTCCATTGTAACAGATACAGTGTTTTACATACGTCTGTCAGTGTTTATTAAAACCTCAATTCACTATGACTGAAATAGAATATCTTACTAACTTAGGATTTCCAGATTTAGTAAATAAACATACAGGATTTCCAGCTAAATTAGCTAGCTTTTAGAGCATAAGGATATCTCAAATAGTGTACTGTATTTTAACTTTCAACTCTACAGCCTGAACTTTAATGTTATTCCCTCCTTTTCAGAGACTGAAAGGTGACGATTACAAACAACAAAAAGCTCAAAACAAATGTTTATTAGGGAATTAGTAACACACAAAAGAAGTACAAACACAGTCCGGGACTTAGCACACATCTAGCTTACACTCCCATATTTACTAGTGTTTCTAGTGTCAAACGATGAGAGGCAGATACTTATTAAAGTGGAAATGTCCAGAATCCAGAGGGTTTTGTAGTCATACAGACCTGACAACAATTCTCAACTTTCACTTTCTTGTCTGTAAAATTGGGTAAAGTTTTCATAAAATGGTTGCTGTGAAAATTAAATGTGTTAAGATGTAAAATACAGGGCATGTGGTTATCTGGCCGTTTCTTCAGTTAAGTAAAGGATGATTAAATTATATTTACTGAACTCTGCTGGGGCAAAAACTTGGAAGAGTTTGCTCTTACATTTATTATGAAAGACTGCAAATATATCTAAAAGGAGAAAGAATAATAACAATGAAATTTCATTTGCTTAATACCCAGCTTCAATAATTATGAACATTTTGTCATTCTTACCCTCCCTTTTTTCCACCTGGAGAATTTTAAATTATATCCCAGACAAAATATACTTTTATCCATACATATTTCAATATGTATTAGAAACATATTTAATAATAAGTTTTAAAATCTTTTTCCAAAAATTACTTGGAAACTGGAATCACATCTCCCATTATTTGACCCTTGATGTTCACTGGTGTATCTTGGAAATTCAATTTCTAAAGTAAGTCAATAATGAGATACATAGATTATAGCACTCCAGGTCGGAAATGCAAAATATTGTTGCAAGATTATGTTTTGCATAATAAAAGCACAAACCTTCACCCAAAAAAATTAAAAGCGGTATAACAGAAGCATAAAACAAAATCCTCAGAAAATGAGAAATTTTTATTTGCCATTGCACTTGTATTTTTGCACCAATGGGATGAAATACGTACTTGGAACTGGAGTCTACTATTAGGCCGAAAGCCTTCAGTTCTTAAGGTAGCTTGAAATCTACATAGTAATAAATGAAATAAGCTCCACTGAAAAGAATTACATGGGATTATTCTTCTAACGAGCTAATTCTTTCATCCTTTCTATCTGTGTAAACATTAAAGCTAAATGCACCATTACTGACTCACATAATATTTAAAGCAAGAATTTCCATAATAGTAAATTAAAGTGAAAAGCCCAAGTGAAGAATAGATTATACATACATACATAGACCTTCTACTGAAATGTGTAAGGACAATTGGGAAAATTTTAACCAATATTAAAGCACTCAAAATCTTAGAAACTCCAGTGGAAAGGGAGTGGAAATGGGAAGAGTTGCAGCATTGAAAGACCTGGAATACATTCTCAGTTCTGCTATTAACTAGCTAGATGGCATGAACAAGGATACTGTAAGGTGAATGCTCTCCACTGGAAGGTGTTAACCAATATATACAATATACTGTTTTTACTGCTATTTACATCTATTTCTTTTCCTATGAGCAAAAATCTCATGATGTTGTTGCAATAGCCAAGCTGCCAAGTGAATTGGAGGTTGCTGTGGTAACTGTTTGCCACCTAACAGTAGAATACACAGATGTAAATATGCATACGGAGTTGAAGGTATCAATGCCTGGGGGCAGCAAAAAAAAAAACAAAACAACCCACTGTCAATTTCAGCATCTATTTTCAGGTTTGGTGCAGTTTTACTCAAATAGGCTTGCAGTCAAATACTTCCTCTTTCCTCCCTTCTTTCATCTAACCCCATGTGGGCTCGTGCACCCTCCTGACCTCCAGAGGTGAGGTGATAATGGAGAAGGGCAGGGGAGAAAAAGATTGATGAATTTTCTGAATAGGCCTAATTGAAAAACAAAGCTAGCTACATTTTATCCTCCTTTGTAAACAATCGCTGAACAGAGTGGAGTTAGAGATTTTTCTTTTTAAAATCAATGAGCGGCTTGTGCTTTAACTGGAAATTTATTAGCTTCTGAATTCGATAGGTTTGCATCACTAACGTGAGCCAAACCATTCCAGCCTGTTAAAATACTGGCATCTGAGCAGAACTTTGCTGAGGTGTATGTTCTGTACGTGCAGGTATTATTTAACTGGAAACTTGAAACTGGTCCAAATGGGAACGGATGTCTTCTCCACTACTAGTTTCCAGTTTCAAGTTCAATATCTGCACATACTAACTACAATCAGTGTTTTATTTAAATATGTAAATTTCTTAAATTTACACCGGTGAATTTAGGAATGGAGCCTTTACGGGGCCTCTTTCCCTACTTGCCTCTCCACTCTGTTATACAATTCTCATCTGAAGTTTTTTTCTTCCCCTTTCACCACAGTGCTTAGATTTTACAAAGTAATTCATGAATATAGCTAAAAAGAGAAGCCTTTAATAGCTAATCTGCATTTTGTTTCAGCACAATATCAATATGACAGTAACAGTTTTGATAAGGTGCACGTTTTGCAGGGCGGAACAAAGAGCAATACATTCGTTTTGAACTTTTGTGATCTTGTATTATAGTCTACAACAGACGCTGTATTCAAATCAATTGTCAAAGTGAAGAAGGATTAATAACTGTTGTACTATATAACCTTTTACATAAGTGCAGCCTGAGGAAGGATACACTTTAAGATCTAATGCCTTATTTTATTATTCTAATTCTAAATAAAAGATCTTTTCAATTATACAAAAAAGTTATTAAAATGAGCAAAAAAAAAAGCAACTCCTTGTTTTATAGATTTGCTTATAGAATTTATGTTAACACAAGCCCTCCATTTTTCTTTGACGTGACCATTAGATGAAGTTAAAAGTGGGGCCAGAAAAGAAAACTATCTAGAATAATTTTGGGTTAAGAGGTCAAAGAACAGATTAAATAGCAGAGGTGCTGCTTGTCGGGACTATCTTTCTGTTGATTTTTCATTGAGGGGAAGTCATTTGTCTAAAAAATATTGAAAATTCCTACATATGTGGTAATTTTCATGGGCCACAGGGTCATACGTAGGTGACCTCAGAACCAATGTTGCTATTTTCCAGAGAAAGAAACTGAGTCACAAAGTGGTTTAGTGACTGCCCTGAGATAACTATTTAGCCCTGTGATTCTATTCTGTATTTTAGTAGCTGAATTAAAGGAAACACACACACACACTTTCAGGCTCCTGTGTTGAAACACCATACATGATTTCTTTCACCTTGGTGATTATGGGCCTATCAGAGGAACTCTAAAACAACTCCACCTCAATGTCACTAAGAACTTTGCACAATAAAATCAAGTGAGATCTCTTTTGATGCCAGAGATCAATAGATTATATTGAGTTTAGCAAAGGTAAAGAGGCTGGCTGGCTTTTCTTTTCAAACTGTTGAAACGTCCAACAGCTTGGCCGCGAGACATCGGAAGTATCTTAAACCACGTGGGAGTCAGAGAGCTTCCTTAAGATGCTCAGGCCTGAAGAGATGCAGTGACCGGACAATGTCCTAAGATGGACTTTAGGACCCACCTCAGGGAGCGGATAGAGAACCTAGAGATAGGACACTTAATCTCCAGAGCCTAACCAGCTATGCACCTTTGTGCACTGCCTTTCCTCTCCTGGGCATCTGTTTTCCTCTTTAATAGGAGGTAGTTAGACTAGAATTAATGACTCCCTTTGTGGAGGCGGGGCAGTGATGGTCACGGAAAGTTTTGAACTCTGATAAAAACACAGGGCTCTCTCACTAGAAAATGGCAGATAGTCACAGAGCTACCCGCTCCCACATATATTTACACACCATTATACCAAGATTTTGAGATTTGTGCCCCTGTAAGAAACTTGCAGTAAACACTCTTATTTCTAACTCAGTTAAATATGATTCCTTTATGCACACTGCCTATTAATAAAGAGAACTGCCCTGTCAAAATGTATAAAACCAGGGACAGGTGGGGCTACTTTTCAGGAGTAGCTGCCCTATCTGATGGTCTCATATTTTTACGTCCAGCCGGGAGCTTCGAACTTTTCAAGAACCCGTACCCATTCTCAGAACCTGAAAAATATGCAGTGTCTTTAAAATATGCAAAGAAAATGTTAATATCAAAATTTAACCACGTTTAAATTTCTAGAAAACATAACTTGTCAACTAGATAACTGAGACTCAATTTTTACATTCTCTAGAAATCTAATACAGTTTAAATCACAACATAGTTTTCTTACCAAACACGCAATTATAATATCGATAAAATTACTTAGACTTTTAAATAAAAAATGATATTTAATATACAATTAGATATACTTTTTCATATGATGTGGGATAGGGTTTCCAAATCTAAGAGTATCTAAGGCCTAAAAAGATCTCAGAACAGTTCTGGTTCAAGACCTACCCTCCAGCTTTCTGAAAGGAAGTAGCTTTTTATATCAGGGCCCTAATATACGCATATACCAGGACCTTAAGCTAAGAATTTCGCTTTTAGTGATGAAGTAGAAAGCAGTTGCAGGAGCAGGGAAACAGTTAATGTTAAGCTCAGGATCCTGAAATTGGGGGCAGGGGAGAGGGAATTGAATGCAAGTGGAGAGAAGAGAAAACAGGAAACGTTCTGTTTTAGAATTTCAATGTTGGCTGAAGTAGTCGCTGGGTTTTTTTAAGGTCTTTTGGTGTGTGCATGTGTTTTTAACTCTTTATTATAAAATCTTCTAAATGTACAGAAAAGCTGAAAGAATTATATAGTGAACTCCATATACTCACTGCTAAGATTTAATGAGTCTTAATATTTTGCCATATTTGTTTCCTATACTTTTCTGGAATTATTTTCCAGATAATTTTAGATATCATGATATTTTACCCGTGCTTTTATGCATATGATTCCCTGAAAATTAAAGTCAACTTGTATATCATAAAAAGTATCATTTTCACAATTACTAATGAAAAATAATTCTTTGATATAATTTAATTTCTAGTCCATATTCTAATGCCCCTATTGTCCACAAAATGTCTTACGTAGCTCACTCAAATCAGTACCTGATCAAACATCATGCATAATTTTTCTAATCTAACATCTCCCATTATTTTTCTTTATAAACTTGAGCTGTTAAAGAGATGGAGACTGTGGTTATACAGAATGTTTGATCTTCTGAATTTAGTTGCTTCCTTTCTTGGGGTATTTAACTCATTTCTCACATCCCAGTCTTTCCTGTACAATTACACTTAGGTCTAAAGGCTGAATACGATTTTTGGCAAGTACGTCGCGTAGGTGCTGCCGTACCTGCTCGCTGTGGCCTCTGGTTGTTCCACTATCAGTGGTGAGTGATTGATTGCTGGTCACCGGTAAGAACTTAGTCTCTCATTTTAAAGCTTTATCTTTTCTCTCGCAACTATAAGTTGGAATGATACTTTTTGGCCATGCAGTTTTTGGAGTAAAAAGCGGGGAAGGATAAGAACTATATGAGAAGAGCCCTGGAAGGTGGTTGATTGCCTTATTAATGCTTTTTCAAACTGTCATTTTTAGTTTTAGTGCTTAATATTGTCCTTTCTCCTTTCTTATATCCTTGCCTTCTCTATGAAATATTGGCAAGTTGCCGCTGATTTTATTATTTTAGAAATGAACTTCTAAGGAAAATTTAAATAGTTGTTTTTAATTTTTATAATAAATAATAGGAAATTACCCAATAATCCATTTATTCAGGCAAATGTTCTAATAGAAGAGAGCAGTTTCCAAGACCATGATGTAGGACAGAAATGTTTTGGAAAAAATTTTAAAACAATTTTTTTTCTTTGTTTATCTTTTCATTTTACAGAGTACTATTAACTTCTATGAATGTTTATATATTTTTTTCCAGCTCCGTTGCAGCCAAGCGTTTTGTATGATTGCAATAATGTCTTATCTCTCTTTATATTTCTATATCATTTGTACTGATTTTACTGACATAGGAAAAATTGTTAAAGCTGCAGAACTGCCTAGTTTAGATCTGTCCTCAGTGAATTAAGGTGTGCTACCAATCGAATAATCACAAAGAGTTCCTATATTTAATGGACAATATTTTTATTTTTATAACAAACATCTGTAAAAAGATCACAAAAATGGCTTCTGAGGAATTCTTTTTAATGACCGATTTTTAATAAACTCACCTGCTTGACTGAAGAATTTGAGCGCAGAAACAAAAGAATCTGAAATCGCCTTAGGGAGTGAGGTCAGGTGAAGGTTAATCAAAGGAAGTGACAGTGAAATGACATTCATGACTTTTAGTAAATTTTTAATCATTACATACACAAACACACACTGGAACATGTGCTTATGGGCATGTGTGCTCATACAGCATTGAAACCTAAACTCCATAGATGTAACTATGTAAAAGCAGATGGCCGCTTTACTTTATTCTTATGTTTTGGCTTGCTGCCTTTATTTGTGATTCAAACTAGAAATTTTTAATTTGAAAAATAGGGTAGATTAAAGTAGTTATAGGGTCTAGAGGTATTCAAATTACTCTTTGGCTTGGAATGAAATGAATTTTAACACAACATTGAAACAGATGATTTGACATAGTTAGAATTTGTAGGAGCCATTAAAGGGAAAATATGAGTAATTATTAGAATCAAATATTTTGGTCCCAAAAATCAGCAAATAGACAGTAATGTTTCTATACACACTTAACTGGAAATCGAGGCTATGAGCAGAAATGCCCTTTATTAGGAGTCAGCTTAAAACAAAAGAATACTTTATTTTGAAAAAAAATACAATTTCTTGTTAAGAAATCCCTCAAGTAGAGTGTTATGTGTGCTCTCAAATAATATTGTAGTGGTCAGAAATACCTGACTAAATATTAATTCACTCCCTTTTTGTTGTTTTTTATTCAATTCTTATAGATGAAATAAAATTAAATACATAAAAAATATTTTAAGATTGATGAGCTTGATCCTTTAAAATAATTCTGTTAACTAGATTTAGTTTTTGCAACAATCATTTTGCAACTACATTGGTTTAACAGGATGTAATCAACTTTTAGGGACTTTATTACTGCTTCAGACAACTGCCTCAAAGTAAGACAGAATTTTTTCTTTTCATTTGACAATATACAATTAATGTTATTTAGAGAGTTTGTGCTTGTAGGGTAGAGATTTCTTTCTTTTCTAATTTCTACCAAGTATATTGCCTAAAAAGGAGAAGATACTAGAGTTTCACTTTACTCATAATTACTAATGTGGAATTGGGGAAAATAATAACTGTTTTTCCACTCTCTGAAAGTGTTAGATCACCATAGTTATCATATGAATTTTCTAATAAGCTCTTCTAAAGATTTCTTCCTTATATTAACATGGATACTTGCAGTGCTATATATCTGAGCACGCATTGGAGGACCTTTGCAAACTGAATCAGAATGGATAACAAGGAATTGTACTGAACAGGAAACCTTTCATGTGAAGCAAAACTGGTAAAGTCTACACTTTGTTGGGTCTGTAAAATTATGGAAATGAAAACGAGTTGTGTTGCTGCGAAAACTTTGCCGAGGTTCTCTCTCTGTAAAAATCTGTTTTCTCTTCTGAATTTTCCTCCTTATGGCAGAAAGTGAAGCTAGTGCGATGTACAGAATAGAAATGACCGGTGAATTTTAACATTTCTAGAATCTGTAATTTCCCCCACATAAAATCTTTGGGGATATCACCAGGAAGATGCTGCTAAATGTGAAGTGTTACGACAGAATGGTTAAAAAAAAAAAAAGCGGGACACCAAAAGAACCGGGAATTTATTCGTTGACTGAATTGAACAGTCTATTAATTTAGTAACAGAAAATAATTAAACAAACAATGTTGGAAAAACTGTCCAGCTATTAGTCCTGCTCTGAACACGCCTCTGTAACTTATTTTTCTTTAATTTGGGGTGAGAAGGTAAATACTCTACTAGCCTTAGACAAAGAGAAAAGACATTACTTTGACTATCTGGACTCTTAGAACTACAGCATTATAGAAGGGGAGGCCAAGAAAAAAAGGGGTTAACAATCTGTGAGTACCTTCTGCTTATGTTTGGTAATTGCTTATAATTTAGACTGCCTCTATAGAATTATGGGTAACTCAAAGCGGAACAAAAACCAGATGGGCAGGTCTTATTTGATGGCCAATAATTTAATGTTTTCTAAGGACTGGTTTCATTATTTATGGATCTTTAATTGTGTGACTCCTAAATGCAAATGAATACTGTATCTGAAGAAAATGGACAAGTAACATAATCTCTGGGTTTGTTTCTTATCTATAACAATAAAATAAATAATATCTACTTCATAGGGTTGTTGTGTTAGAATGGGAAGTAAGAATTTTTAAGCCTTATCTGATTGGAAACCTTTGTCTGTGTACACGATAAGGTGACAAGCTGAAGAATTGTCCAGAGAACCTGGCTTGTGTTGCTGCTAAATTCACTTTAGCATTAGATTTTTCAATGATTTTAAAGGAACTGTATATTCTGTGACTCGTGCCAGCTTTACGTTTAACTTTCATTTTTTGCAAATTCTATATTACATTTTCACTCCCATATCAAAAGTTTCAAAGCAGTAAAATGTTTTCTTTTAATCCTGTTAGTATTTAAAGTTAAGAAATTCTCTTTTTCTTTGTAAGACTTAAGGGTTCATTATAGCTGAGAAAAAGGATAGCAAATGTTTTCTTTATAAAATGAAGGTAGTTCCCTCCTTCTCACTGAACTGCCGTGAAAATCAAGTATCCTAATATATGTAAATATGCTTTACATGCAAAATGTATTATACAAATGTTAATTGTTTTAACTTACTATTCATGCTGGCTTTCGTATATGCAGTTCATCTGGAGAGCTTACCCTTTGAGAGGCTTCCTGATCATGGGCCCGGGTTTGCGCGTAGCCAGTCACACTCACCTGATTTCCATTGGCACAAAATCAGGCATTTGCCTTTGGTTCACTAAGGTGATGGTTGCAATTTGTGTTATTGAAAAGAGTTGATGCTAATTGGCCATCGTGGAGATAAAACTTGTCGCTATGATCTTATTAATGTCATGATTTAGCCAACAGAGCTAACCAGGCACAGACTAAATGACAGAATGACTAACTTCTCATTATATGATTTTCCAATAGTCGGCATTTTTACACTTACATTTTTCCTACATTAGCAAATAGAAACCTATTTATGCCCCCAAAGATTTTTAAGATTTTAAAAAGACTGACAGTGAACATTTATTGTACAGAAAGTAATTTGCAAATGTCTTTGAAACTTAACAAAAATTTATAATTTTAAAGACTTGGCAGTGTTTTAATATATGCACCTCCCAAGTTTTACCCAGCTGGAAAGAGGAAGCCCTGATGAATTTTCATGCCTTCTGGAGAGCTAATGACGATATTTGTTGGTGTGGAGATTTTCTTGGGAACTCTCCAGAAGAAACTCTTCTCCTTGAGCTGGTGAAATTTGAAGAACAACTTCAAACAGCAAAGCTGTTGTCAAAAGAAACAGATGGGGCAACATCTGAGGTCACTTCTTACAGTATCTAAAATTAATTTACAGTAAAATACTTACCTAACTAGGGGCTAATTTCTTTTAAGAATTTCTGAACTGGAAAATGAGCTCACCAGCTTCCTGATTCAAATTTCTCTTTGTAGAGCTGATCAAGCGGAAGGATGGGTATTATCTGAAATGTAGATCTGGAAAAGGAACATTAACAATAATGGTATTTCTTCACGGTGCTCATTTGGAAATATGAATGTAGCTAGACTATGGATAGAAAATGCCTTCACTTGCAATCCGTCTGTTCTCAATGGGGTCATCGGAAGGTCAAATGTTGTGCCACCTTGGGACATTTAGCAAAAACCAAATCCTTTTCTCTAACCTCTAGGCCCTCTTTTATTTTCTTGGAGATTGGTTTCCCCTAGACAACAGTCCGAAGTGTTAATTCTATGGGATGAAGACCTTTACAATGGAAAATGACAATTTCTCTTGACTCACAGTGACAGATTAGTTTGCTACTAGAGTAAGATGAGGGACAAGGAAAGCTGCCATTTTCTTCTTCCCAAAGACGAAAGGATAAGTGTGACACAACAGAACAGATTGCAGTTAAAATATGTTTTAAGGAACATAAGTGTTAGAGAGCAATATGTGCAGAATTAGTTTACAGTTTATTTTTCTGATTTAAAGTAATATAATTTATCATTATGCCATTCTTGGACTCATTTTGCAAACTCTGGAAGCATTTATTATACTTTGTTTATTTTAAAAATTTTATTTATTTATTTTCCATCACCATTTCTCTCCCCAATACTTCCTTCCACCTTCACTCATCCCCCTACTCTCCAGCAATGACCACAATGTTGTCGGTGTCCATGAGTTTTTCTCTTTTTTTTCCCTTTTTTGCTCAACCCCTCTGTCCCCCGGGCCCCACCAGAGCTGTCATCCTGCTTTCCATCTATGAGTCTGTCTCCATTTTGCTTGTTAGTCCAGTTTGGTCATTAGATTCCACATATGAGTGAGATCATATGGTATTTGTCTTTCTCTGACTGGTTTATTTCACTGAACATAATGCTCTCCAGGTCCATCTATACTGTTGCGAAGGGTAAGGTTTCCTTTTTTATGGCCAAGTAGTATTCCATTGTGTAAATGCCCCATAGTTGTTTTATCCCCCCATCTACTGATGGACATTTGGGCTATTTTCATACCTTGGATTTATTCTGAGCAGTGCAGATGCAGAAGATAACTTTTGTCCAGAAATACTTGCTTGTCATGGGCTATCATTATCTTGAGTTTTTAATATGTGTCAGAAACACCTAGTTTGCATAAATTAATTTCATCTTCATCCTAGACCTGTGAACTAGGTGCTTTTATTATTTTTAAAAATATTTTATTTATTTTATTTTTAGAGGAGAAGGGAGGGAGAAAGAGAGGGAAACATCTATGTGTGGTTGCCTCTCGAGCGCCCCCTACTGGGGACCTGGCCCACAACCCAGGCATGTGTAATGACTGGGGAACCGAATCAGCGACCCTTTGATTTGCAGGCCGATGCTCAATCCACTGAGCCACACCAGCCAGGGTGCTTTTATTATTTTTTTTCATAGGTAAAGACACTGTGAACTAGAGATGTTGAGTAAGATGTCCAAAAACTCAAAGCTAATAGATGGCAGATTTGAACTCAAGCTTGCTTAACTCCGAGCAAGGTACTGACTCCTAAACCAGATGAGCGATTTATTTGACTTCCCTTCTGTTGTTGGCTCATTTTAACCTTGTACATAATCTTGAGGTCTTCTATTTTATAGCAATAGTAGCAATAGTTAAACTTAGTCCATACTTGCACAATTTACTTTAAATAAACCCTTAGTAGAAAACTTATATTTTTGTTGTCCATTTTCCATCTTGTTAGGTTTTGTCTAACTTTCTAGATGTTGAAATTCTGCTTTATCTCTTAGATTATCATAATCTATTGAGTTGAACAGCAAGTCATTAATATCTTGATTTAACTTATCTCCAAATGTTGACCATGACAAGGAATGTCTTCCAAGTTAGTATGGGTTCATTAACTCATATTCTTTGTATGGTTATAAAACCTTGTGCAAGATCTCCTAATAATACTGTCATATAGCTTATATTTTCCATTTGGTTTTCAAAGATATTATGAAAAACTATCAATGACTTTGCTAAAATAAAGCTACATGGTATCCATAGCATCTTTCCATTGATTGATAAATTATTTTTTGAGCATTTGCTAGGCAACAACAGGATGCAAAGATGACAATTAACCTTAAAGCACCCACAGCTTAGCAAAAAAAAAAAGAGAGAGACTATAATATAATTAACTGTAATGCACAGTAAACAGTGTTTAAAAAGAGGTTCAGGTACCATACTTCGGTGGGTCAAGGGAAGGAGGGATTTGTTCCTGTTCGTGAGGAGAAAGAGGAGGTTTATTAAGCTATGGACCATTCAAAATGGGGGATTTGCGTAATTTGGCAAGATTGAGTATTAGTGAAGGTATGCCAAATCTTGGTGATCACTTCAGTCTGAGTTAGAAAGCGTAAATCTTTAGAGGAACTTTTCTATCAGAACCAGTTGTTGAATATTTGAGAATTTAAGCTAGAGTAAATTACTTTGGGTGGCTTTATGCCTTGGAATTTAGGACACAGATATTTTGTGCCCTGCTAAAAAATATAAGCTATCTCCTTAAACTGGGGGGGAGTTAGCTACTTTAGGACTTTTCTTTTCCAGTAACCTTGGGAAGCATTTTCTTCTCTTTATGAGTCATTAATATCATACAGGATCACTCTAGCCAAACTCTACATTTTCCAATCTGGCTTCCTCTCAAAACTCTACTGCTCCTCACAGAGGGCTCTGCCCTTTTGCTGTTCTGAATATTTTAAACACTTTAAAACAGAACCAAACAATTTTGAAACACAGCTACACAGGGCTTTTCTGAAACATGCATAAAATCTTCACAAATTAAGCCTATGCATGCATGGTGCTAAAACATCTGCTCAATTCAGTCCTACTTGCATTTTGTTGTATAGATATAGTGATCATATGCTCTGGATTTCCCAGGGCATTTCCAATTTCAAATATTTTGTACCATTGCCCCCATAATTACACTCATATCTGTAGAAGCATGTGTCCTAGTTCAAGTGTGAGAAATTATATTAGTTGACTTGATAAAATATTTTGAATATTGATTGAATTACTTAAATGAGTCAGGTGTCTTTAGAATTTGATACGGTGCTCTTTCTATTCATGTCTCTCTCCTTAACCTAACACACAGTTTGAGAGCTCATGAACAAATTAAAATCTAAAAATATTAATCTTGGCAACATTAATAATAATTTTGTTCATTATAAGCAACAGGGTGTAGACAAGAGTATAAAAATTATTGAAATAAGACAGTGTCAAAGATACAGTCATTTTTCAGCATTTCTTAAGGCTCCACACAGGCAGTTCACTAGATTGCAGCAAATAAAAATTAATTATTAAACATGTCCTCTACACTAATGGAGCAGTCACCTGTCATCTCTGAGCCTCAATTTCCTTTTTTATAAAATGAGCACAAAAATAACAACTTATACCATACAGATATTATAAAAATAAATACGATAATTGTAAATTGCTTCACAATGTTCCTGCTACATTGTAAGTGTTCCATGAATGTTAGCTACTAACATCATCATAACAGTAAAATCTATCTTTGTCTGATTAAATACAATGGTACATTGAAGTGGAAAGGAGGATTTAAACTTGAGTCATAGATAATAGGCAATGCTAGCCATTGCTGGGTGGTTCCATTGGTTGGAGCATCATCCCCTACACCAAAGGTTTGCAGGTTCAATCCCGGGTCAGGGCATATACCTAGGCTACAGGCTCCATCTCCCATTGGGGAGTGTAAGGGAGGCAGACAATCAGTGTTTCTCTGACTCTCTCTGTCTCTCTGTCTGTCTGTCTGTCTGTCTCTCTCTCTCTCCCTCCCCCCCACTTTCCTCTCTCTTTAAATGCATTAACATATCTTCTGGTGAGGTTAAAAACTAGACAAAGCTAGAGAGAGAAGAGGAAAAGACTTTAGAGGAGATGACTTGAGCGGTGAATTAGATAAGGAAAATACAAATGGAGTAGATGGGTAGGAGGATAGGGGAAGACATATACAAAAAGACACAATTAACTGTTTTGTGAAAACTGAAACCTGATTTGTTATAATAAACAAAGCATTCATTCCATGTAGTAACTTGGCATATTGACAATCAAATGTTATAATTTAGGTTTCTTGTTGTTTCTCCAGGTAGAATTTTATAGTCATGTGTAGTAGTGGATTCATAGGTTAAAATGTTCAGCAATGTGAATCCACTACCGCTAGGGTCACTCCTATATGGGAGCCTTGTACTTTTCTTTAATTTTTTAATCCAATTTCTGTTCTGTACCATAGTTCTAGTTAGGAGTGTAATCTTTGTCATCTTGGGACTGTAGCTCCAGTCTTCACATGTTTGTTGGTGATTTATCTGGATGAGGAATAATTATTTTAACAATTATATTTTAGCATCTTTTATACAACAATTCTTGGGCCAAGTGCTTTACTTCAGTTACCTAATTTAATCCTTATAACACCCTATGGATAGGTAATATTTTTGTCCTCATATTACAGATGAGTAAACAGAGGCACAGAGAGGATAAGTGAGTTACCCAAGGCCACACAGCTCCATTAAGCGACAGAACCGAATTTTGAACTCGGGCAGTTTGGCACTAGAGTTCACAGTACTACATGGTACTACTTTTTGTAAGAAACTTTAGTAGCTTATGACTCAGTAACTGACACAGACAATAAATGCTTGATAAACATTTATTGAACAGCTAGAGAAAAATAAGTGAATTAATGTGGATACAGGCTAAATTTGTAGGACAATCTGCCCGTGTTAGTACAGTAATGAAGAAAGCTTGGTAATTATCCATTATAATTAATCAATGTAAGTGATGAAGCAAGACAAATAGCTCACTTTTGACTGAGTAATAAATTCTTTTCCTGAGCTGTTCTTATAATTACCTAAATTGTACACTGAGGATTTTTTAAAACAAAGTTAAAGGAAGACATGATAATTTCAGATTTATTTGATACTTAAGACCAATATTTCACATTTCAAATTATCCCATAGACCAGAGCAATTACTAACGATGCCATTATAATCGTTGTCAAGGTGTACAGGTTAGAAAGGAAACTTGGAACTAAACATGCAACTCTCTGCACTAATTTGTGATTGCTGCTTGGAAACCCTGCTCTACACTGTATAATTCAAACTTTACCTCATACTATGTGCGTCTACTTCTGTCTATCTGTATTGGGATTTTTAGTTCAATAATAGGCATTATTCCAGTTACTTGACTAATTTCTGAGTCCCTTCTTTATTTTATAATGATGGAATTAGCCTTAATTTCTATTTCATGATGTCTGTATATAGGCACAAAAATCATTCTATTAGGGATGAAAACTTAGCTGCCATATGGGAAAGGAATTTCCAGAAGGGATCTCTTAGTTTCTGAGAAGATGACAAGGTTAATAGTAATGTAATTAGAATCTCCATCATAAGAGAGCTACATTGAGTCTTGAACTTTACTAAGTTACTGTCTCCTGGATACTTTAAGTTCAATATGGGATTGCCTCAGACAGGGAATTCATAGACTATCTTTCATCTATCTGTCATCTATCTATCTATCTATCTATCTATCATCTATCATCTATCTATCTACCATTTATCATCATCATCATTGTCATCATCTACTTATATATAGTAATAGATTCTCATCTGCAAAACAAGGGAAGAGAGGAATACGAAATTTGGTTACTGTATTCCTGTTTTATTTTTTTAAAAGTAGTTTAGATTTATTTAATCAAATCAGTAAAAGATATATAATTGCATTTAATTTCCCTTTCCTCAGGCTCTTTTTCAAAGGTAGCTTAGACAATACCCTATTGAGTCAATGCTTATTTGAAAGATATAGTCAATTTTCAGTTTTAATGCAGAAGAAAATTAAATAATCTCTCAGTTTGCTGATTATGCTCTCAAAAACATTCTAGAAACAAAATATTCCTTTTTAGTAAATTTGTTTTTGCATTAATAAATATTCTCTGAATGTTCAACAATTAGCCTGTCTATACGCACTTTAAAATAATAACCTTTTGAGAGATTGCCACGCTGTAATATATCTTTCTATTCTTTTCTGTATTTGCAACTCTATGCATAGCGTATGTAAGTTCAGTGGCTTCAGATCTGAAACTTGATTTTTCTCAGTATAGCTGCATTAGCATTCAGCTGTGAGTATGTAAGATAATAGTATTAAAAGCAACCTTCCATTCTGTTGTCATGGATGCAGCACAACCCAATACTGGTGGCACTATACCACCAGTCTTTGTACAATCTCATTTTTATCTACCAATTTTAATTTAATTACATGTGAAATTCAATCACTGTTATTAAAATTCCTAGCTATTTATTTGATATTTGAAGCATTAAAATATTAGAATTCATTGACTAGCTTTGAATGTTAGAATATTTTCAAAAGCTCTTTTTAAGCAAAGTATTTGTCATTGTTAGTTACGGAAATCAGAAATAAAAAATGTAAAACATATTGTTTTTTATTATCAGGAGACTATTTTTTCTTGACTGAGTTGGTGAGTCAGTGGATACTCCCTTGAGGGTATATTCTATGGGGAGAAGTAGTAGTATTCTATATATAATTGATGTAAATAGCATGAATATTTTGTGAATTTGTAGGGAATTTTACAGTTTTTGCATGCCTTTTTACGTTACCTATGTCATCAATTCTAAATAATTTGTTTAGTGAGAAGAAGTACACGTTTTCTTGATGTAACTAGTCTTGGTGGTGAAATATTGATCACTAGAATTCTTGCCCTAACCCTGATGGCTATATCTAGGCCTTTATAGAAAAAAACAACATGCAACTCTACAGGAGGCAGGAATTGTTTTTCTTTTTTTTTAATTGTTGTTCCATTACAGTTGTCCCCATTTTTCCTCCATCACTCTCCCCTACTCAATTGGAGGCAGGAATTTTATAATTTATCCAGAACCGAATTTCTGTTATTCAATAACACAAAGTATCTTTAAGGAGAGATTAAACTAATCTGAAAATAACCAAATCCATATTTGGTGTCTTAGAAAGTATAATATACATTAGATATTCTTCTTGGTGAGTATACATTTATTTTTTCTTGTTTTCAGTAAAACACCATTTTGTGATACTTGTTTCATGAAAGAGGTCTATGTCTTTTTTTCCCCAAAAGAGACAACTGGTGTTAACACTTTAAATAACAAATAAAGAGATCTCCATGTGTTAAAAATATTTTTCATCTCTGTTAATTTAATTTTAATTGTCTGAATTTTATGATACTCTGAATCCTCCATCATATTTTAAATGATTTTTGAGTTTAGCAGTTGTATTTTGCATAACTTGAAAATGTAAAATGACAATTAAGAATTTAGAACTTTTAAAGTAGCTTCTGGTGTTTACTTTTTATATATTAATAATAAAAATGATTTATGCTATTAAATATGCCTTCTGTTTTTTTAATAATTTGAACAATACATATTGACTTTTTTGTTATGATTACACTAAACACCCATTGCCTTATATACATAAAGATACCTTAGATTATGTATTGTTTTGTCTGAGTGTGATTAGAAATGGGGGAGTTTATGGGGTGGGGAGAATCTGTGCCTACTCATAATTAAACAACCACTAAGATACATGCATCAGTCAGCAAAAGCAGGCATTAACATTATGGAGTGAAAATTAAAGAGTCAAACACCGAGTGTCTACAGTGTCTGCCTGCTGCTTGACGCTGAAGCATGGAGAACAGGATACACCTCTATGGATGGATAGCTTTCCTTATTAAAAAAACACAGTGGGAAGCACAGTAGGGGAACCTACTAAAACAAGGCTTTGTAGTAATTTCCTTGAAAGAAATTTCCCAAGATAGCAACTTGAAAAGCTTTTAATCTTATGACTAGCTATAGAGTGTGCTTTGTATTAGGTGGTATTTAAAAATTCCATTAGTTTGCAACAGATCTGGTAGAGTTTCCCAAACTCTTTTTTTTCCTTTATTTGTTCCTTATAAAACATTTGTTATCCAGACTCATTAAAATGCATACATACTTGAAAGTCTGAATCTCCTTAATAAATTTTCCCAATGATATATTGGCTATTTTCATTTTGGATGAAAAATTTGACATAGAAACTGACATAATTGAATCACTGGATAAAATGATAAACTTTTATGGCTGCATTTTCAGCTTCATTCATTTAATGTCTCGCATGTTTCATCAGGTGAATTCTGAAGGCAGTGTGGCATTTTTTTTCTTCTCATAAATTGTACAGAAGATAGACTTAACTGCTGTAAACTTATCTCACTCCAGAATATTCATTCCTAATGATCAAAAAGAAATATTTGAAATGTCTGTTCACAACTTGAAATAGTCGTTTCTACTTTATTGTTCTTTTTTTTTTTTTACCTCAGAAGACTCTACTTGCATTTTAGAAAAATAATCATTTTATTCTGAACTTAAAAGTGTCTGTTGTTTACATTGTCCATTAAATATATCTAAATAATCAAGACCTTGAAATATCACTATCTAAAGCTATCAAAAGAAGGTTTTGTGATTTGTAATCCTTTGATGGAGCATGACAGAGCACCTTGTGGGTAGTTAATATTCCTTAACTGGATCTCTAGTAATGTGACCAATGTTTTTTAATATCACAAGTCTATTTACATATTACATACTTTTAGACAAATGTTAAAGTTTTGATTATGGTGGACAGAGAGTAGAAACATATAATCTGGAGTAAATTAACCATAGCCTTGGAGAGTTTGAATTAAAAAATACCATAAAGTTTTATATTAAAATAGTTATTCAGTTTTTATGTATTAATTACAGATTTATATAAATAAACCCAAATACCAAAGTTATCACCTGAGATTTGCATGATTCTTCTAGAAACTCATATAGAACTTAATAAATATAACTTGTCTAGGTAGCAAATAATGTCATGAAGCAGTGGCATGATGCTTTCTTTCAATTTTGACTTGCAGATATTTTATTTTTATGTAGCCATTAGTAGCAACACTTTAAATTTATTTCTCTACTTGAATATTTATATTTTTAAAATACACACAGAAAAAGTGTTATTGCTTAAGACAGTGGTTTTTACCTTCTTCTTTAGTAAGGTAATTATGATCTGGAAGTTATTTGCATTTTCCTTATAAGGAGCTGCCAGAAGAATATTTCATAAATATAAAACATGAGAGGCAAAACTGTGAAAAATTTTTACTTACATGTTGTCATCATTTTAAAACACAGTTTTAATATGTTGGTACTAGTTCTGTAATTGGTACATCTCAGAAAATTTTTAACTAAATTTCTTTCTGTTAGAATAACATTTGTAAAATTCAATCATATTGTTTAAGTTTTTCTTTCATTATATTTCATCATTTCCCAGTGAAATGAAGCTGCAAGTTAATTTGCCCACTCCAAGAAAAATTGTCTAAAGTGACAAGATTAGATTGTGTGCCTGGACTCCGAATTTTACCTCTTTGATATTTTTTTAGTGGTCTGGGATTGTAGTATTAGAAAAACTTTCTCTTTTTACTCTGGGTATGTTCCTTAATGTCAGGAATCAAAGCTATTCCTACGTTCAAGTAGAAGGAGTCAGATTTGTAATTTCAAAAAAGTGTTTAGTGGCACTTAAAATTAAGTTGTTCATTTTATTGAGAATTCATAATATGCTACATTTGAACATATATATATTTAAATTATTACAAGTTATTTTTGCATAGTTTTGAATAATTCTGAAATAGTTAAGAGAGCTAATGAGATGATTTATTTGATAATGAGGTAATTTCTTATTATAAAATTCATGCAACTTACCATTTCAGTAGTTTTATTTACTGTAACTTCGAAATCTATATATGGTTTTTGAGTTACAGAATTCAGACTAAAAGGTATCCATTGTTTCTTAAAAAATAGAAACATTTTTTAGATTGAGTTTGAAGTTAAAAATCTGATACACATAAAATAATGTAAAACAGCTTTCACATCACTATTGTACTGTTGCCACTATAACAAAAATATTTTGTGGCTCTTTTAATATCATGTAATAATAAAGTATTATAAATGTGGAATATTTTCATAGGTACAAAGTGCATGTGCATTTCTACATTACCAAAACATCAATGTGGCTGTGAAGGGAAAAGTATATTTCAACTTACATTATATGCATATGCTACAAAAAACAATTAGATCTAATTTTATTTGTTTTTTATATTTTGGGGGGATTAAAAAATTCCTGCAGGGAAACAGTTAATCTATTTTTAACTAAAGCTTTACTTTTGTAATCTATCCAGTTCTTTGAGTTCTGTCATTGATCTATGATTTATGTGATTTAAACCACCTCTTGGCTGTAACACTGGTTTCTGTCCAAGATGCTGAGTTGAATACTAATTACAAGATCAAATTTATGCTGTTGGGCTAAGCAGCTGAATGAGGTCTCCATGAAGGACTCCCTTCTCCATCCCTGCCACAGTTGAACCTTAGGGAAATATTTGTCAGAGAAACGCATAAGAGGAGAAAAATGCATCAGATAAAAATGTCTTATTGTGTATGTTTTAGCATATTAAATAATTGTTTTTGAATCACACATATGCCGTCACGGATGAATATGTGGTTGTTCATATAAAAGACATAGACTGTATATTTATTGATTTTCTGTGTGTGTGCATGTGTTTCCATATCTAGGAACATAGAATAAACACTCAAATTAAGGTCAGTGGCTTTATTTGAAGCCCAAGTTAAATTAATAGCTAAAATCCACTCTAGAGAGTGACAGAACTTCCATTCTTTAACTGTATTCCAAAATTACCAAACAGAAGCCGATATTGAGCTATAGATAAGTGATTATTCCACTGGAAGAGAGAGTGAATTTGTTGAGGGGAGTCATTTAAAACAAGTAGGTAACTGATCCAATTTTTGTCCAGATCAGTGGTACTCAACTGGGGATGATATCCTCCAGGGGACATTCACCAATGTCTAGATATGTTTTTGGTTAAAACAACTGGAAGGGCAAGACATTCTTTGACATCGAGTGGGTGGAGGCCACTGATGATGCCAAACATTTACAATGTAGAGGACAACTCCCCACAACAAAGAATTATCTCACCCCATATGTCAATATTGATAGTGTTCAAGAACCTTGGTCTAGAAGTACAATACACTTCCAAGCTACTAGGCATATTCATATATATTGTTGAAAATGAAAATATTAATAATTGTCATTGTTCACATCATCAGAAAAATCACTCTAAATAACTATGCCAAACAAATGGTAGGATTGGAATGGTAGGATGTAGCTGTGACCCAGCAGCACAATCATAGAAAAACGCAAAACTATAAAGGTCACTATCTGAAATGTGACTTTTTCAAATTCAATGAAGCCTCAAAATTCGGATTCATTTGATTTTAAGGAGATGCTAGTATCTGCTTTCTCCATCTATACAAGTATAGCAACTTCAATTATTTTCTTTGAGTTCATCAAAATACACATTTATGTATTGTTGATGTATGCACCCACTTTTAATTGAAGATTATATTTTTATCTGTGTGTGGGTCCTATGCTTTTAGGAGTCTTTGTAATTCATGTTAATTTATAGAGTTGGATCACACTTGCAGTAGTGGACATTTATGCTTGAGGCAGTTTTGTTATTTATCCAGGCCTTATTATAGTGTTTCCCCAGGAATTAATTACATCTTAGACTGAACTCACTTAATAAAATGTCAGTTCTGATATTATTAAACCCACCATATCAGAAGGTCTTGTAACTACTATATAAAAATGAATGCAGATTGTTCATAAATCTACAAGGTTCCCAAAAGTTTACTTGGTTGGCTTTCTTAGTCATTTTGAGCTACTGTAACAAAATACTACAGACTGGATGCCTTATAAACAACAAAAATTTATTTCTCACAATTCTAGGTGCTGGAAGTCCAAGATCATGGTGTCAAAGTGGTCACATTCTGGTTAAGGCCTTCTTCCTGATTTGTAGATGGTAGTTTCTTGTTGTGTCCTCACAAAGTGAAAAGATTGAGGGATCTCTCTGGGGCCTCTTTGGCAAAAAGAAGGAATTCTATTTATGAGGGCTTCGCCCTAAAGATTTCAATATATTAATTTGTGTAGGAGACACAAGCATTCAAACCATAGCAGTGGCCTATGGGAGTATGTGGAGACCAGGCGGAGATTATTGACCAAAATGTTTCTGTAAACTGTACACAGAAGTCTTGCATTTGTTTCATCCCTAGAAGTAAGGATAGTTATCTTTGTTTTCATTCATTGCCAACACTAGTCTTCTTCTCTGGCTCTAATGTAATGCCCCCTCCATTCCCATGGTCCCATGTCACTCATTTTCCCTACTGTCTCTTCCTATGGGGGCCTCCAATTAGTCTGATGGGAGAGCGGGTTGGGGATATTAGGCAAATAGGGTGACGCTGTTTGTACACAAGGACACATGATATGGGCTCAGCTCCAAATGTGCAGTAGCCAAAACTCAGAGCTACCTGGAGGGAAGGGGTGAAAAAGAATTCAGGTAGAGACATCGCTGTCATTATTTTTGATAAACCAATGAACTATTCAAAGTTCCATCGTGGAAGGGAAAAATGAATTCTACAACTCATTTAAATCTATATGTTTCATCGAATAGACAAAGTTCAGTTTCTAAAACACTGGCTCCATTTATTAAAAACGGTTTATAAAATAGGATTTACATGACTGCTGAAATCTTCTGCCTCAAATTGTCTTTCCATGTCAGTGCTTCTACACAGTGTTGTATGTTAAGTGAACATAAAATGAAAGATACTGTTAGGTTTTCTTTTTTGTTTTAATTGGTCCTGAATGAACTTTGATTTTCTCTTTACAATTTTTTGTCATATTTATGACTCAGTTGATATGTTTACATTATATATTAGTAACTTTGGAAACGATATCTAAATAAAACCACATTGAATTTGATCAACTGTAGAGTGATAAGTAAATAGAGGAAGACTTTATTATCACTGTGCAAAACCCAGGATAGATAGTAAGAGTTTCCCCACAATGCCTGTCCATTAGGGTTTGACAACTTGTAATGCAATATCCATCTGCAGAATACCATTTTGAAGGTTTTCCAACTTTCCACCAAATTAAAACATAAATTTATATAAATTCAAACCCAATTGTATTGTTTTTCCCCATGGGCATATAATTGGTGTAGAATATCCTGTTAGTTTTAGGTGTGCATTATAGTGATTCCATACTGATACACAGTGTTTGGTACTGATATTAGAGAATGATCCCTACGATAAGTATAATTACCACTTGTCGTCATACCAAGTAATTGCAGAGTTATTAACACTATGCTGTACATTCCATCCCTGTGACTTATTTATTTTATAATTGAAATTGTGTGCTTCTTAATACCTTCACCTATTTCACCCAACTCCCAACTGTTTCACACTCTGGTATCCACCAGTTTGTTTTTTGTATCTGTGGATCTGTTTCTGTTTTGTTTTTGCTTGTTTCTTTTGTTTTCTAAGATTCCACATAGAAATAAAATCATATCATGTTTCTTGGTCTGACTTATTCTACTTAGCCCCCTCTGAGTCTGTACATATTATCCCAAATGGCAAAATATTGTAACACGTATATATACAGTCTGGAGCTATATTCATTTTTATCGATTCACCTACTAATGGACGGTTAGGTTGCTTCCATATCTTGTCTATTGTAGATAATGCTGCAATGAACATAGTGCTGCATATACTCCTTCAAATTAGTGTTTTTGTTTCTGATAAATACCCAGACTCGGAACAGGTGGGGATTATAGATTTGGATGGTTTAAGAACAGTTACACTGACTGAACTCTTGACACTGATCACCTATCTTATAAATTTGCATTTATTTTCTGCTATCAAATTTTAAGAAGATTAGAGGCATTAGTCAGAATGAGCATATCATATCCCAGGTAGCAAGGTGTCAGCAAACACTCAACCAGAAGTCAATCTTGATTGCCCTCTCTGGGAACCACAGTCTGATGAATGCATCCCTCATCTAACAAAAAACATCCCCTGGCAGTTCTATCTTAATTTCCCCCATTTGGGGATTATCTTTCAGAAAATGTAAGATTGTTAATGAAAATAATCCTAGAAAAAGATGAAGGCAGGAATTTAAAAAAGAACTGTTGTTTGTTTTACTGTCCTTTGAAATGAAATAATCATTTGATTATATATTCTGGGCCTTTATTTTTCAATTTTTTAAATTTATTATCCATGAGTTTATATTAAATATTATTTTGTATTTGTTTCAGTTGTACAGCATAGCATTCTGGATCTTTCTGAAGCATCTTATAAAACTCTAATATTCTAATAATCCACAAAACAAACAAGTGAGCAAAATATAACCATAGACATGAAAACAAAGAACAAGCTGACAGT